>JAWLRI010000216.1:606707-629450 GCA_034781795.1 Crypturellus tataupa
TGATGGGAATAACATGGGGCCAGGTAGCATGACATTTTTTTTTTTTTTTTTTTTTTTTTTTCCCTTAGACCCTGGTGTGAACAAGCCCTTAGTTTTCAGAAATATATGTTGATTGTTGATTATCAAGGGTTTAGTGGGAGTCCCTTACCAGAGTTGTCACGTAGTCATGTTTTGGGACACATACCTTATGACTAAGGCACTCAGGTTGTGCTGTCCAAATGTTGAAAGTTGAGTCATCAAGAAAAAAAAGTTATCAGCTGAATTTATTGAAGAAATAATTCCTCGCTTTCCCCTTCTGGATTGTTTCTACCTGCCTCTTTGTTTGCAAGCAATGTTTAACATGCTGTGAGCATCAGAATATGGCTGATCATCTGGGAGAAAAAGCTCCAGTGCAGCCAGCACCATGAAGCTTCCCATGGTCAGTGAGGCCATGGGTGGCATCTTGCATCTGTGAGATGTGGTGGGTCCCCGCCTCTGCCAGACACTGACTTGAGGAGGACCTGGAACCAAAAGCCAATTCATATAAAACTATGCTTTTTATTTAGATACATAAACTATTGTTTTTTAAGCAGGTTAAATTTATGACTGACCTAAGCACAGCTCATGACCTTAAAAATTCACATATTTTAGAAACTTTCACCACCAGATATGTGTTGGCAAAACCTCTTTCACAAGACAGTCATTTTACTGTACACTATTTTAGTTAAATATTAGGTGCATGAAATTACTAGATGAACTGTTGCTACTGTACATGAAAGTTACCATTGTGTGTCTGTGTAAGGCTTTGTTTTTAGTTGGTCATAACCTTGCTAAGGCTGCAGCTGCAAATTTCCCAAGCCGGATGTTAACCCCTCTTGAACCCAATGGGAAAGTTTCATGGAAAAATACTTCCTCTTACTCATGGCAAGACACTTGTATCTGTCTACTCAAAATGCTCATCTTCAGTGGTTCAACAGTCAATGGTGAGACACTCGTACACCAAGGATGTGCCCTGAGCGTATCCTGGCTCTGGTGCAATTTCACAGAATCACAGAATGGTTGAGGTTGGAAGGAACCTCTAGAGATCATCTGGACCAACCCCCCTACTCAAGTAGGGTCACTTACAGCACGTGGCACAGGGTTGTATGCAGGTGCGTTCTGAAGATCTCCAAGGAAGGAGACTCCACAATGTCTCTGGGCAGCCTCTTCCAGGGCTCTGTCATCCCCACAGTAAAGAAGCTCTTCCTCACATGGAAATGGAACTTTTTTTCAACTTGTACACATTACCCCTTGTCCTGTCACTAGCAACCACGGAGAAGAGTTTGGCCTCATCCTCCCTACAGTCTCTCTTCAAGTATTCATACATATTGATAAGATCCCCTCTCAATCTTCTCTTCTCCAGGCTAAACAGGCCCAGCTCACTTAGTCTTTCCTCATATGAAGATGCTCCAGTCCCTTAATCATCTTTGTGGCTTCACAAAGCCACATCTTTGTGGCTGGACCCTCTTTAGAAGCTCAATGTCCTTCTTGTCATGGGGAACTCAGAACTGCACCCAATACTCCAGGTGCGGCCTCACTAGAGTTGAGCAGAGGGGCAGGATCCTCTCCCCTGAACTGCTGGCAACACTCCTTCTCATGCAGCCAGGATCCCGTTGGCCTTCTTGGCCACGAGGGCACATTGCTACCTCAGGGTTAACTTGTCAATCACGAGTCCCAAATAACTCTACGCGGAGCTGCTTTGGGGTCAGCCCTTAATCTGCACTGGTGTCTAGGGGTTATTCCTTCCCAGGTGCTGGACCCTGCACTATTCCCTCTTGAATCCCATGAGGTTCCTCTCTGCCCAACACTCCAGCCTGTTTAGATCCCTCTGAATGGCAGCACAGCCCTCAGCAGCATCGGCCACTCCACCCAATGTGATACCATCTGAAAACTTGCTGAGGGTGCACTCTCTGCCTTCATCCAAGTCACTGATTAACAAATCAAACAGTACTGGGCCCAGTACCTATCCCTAGGGGACACCAGTAGCCACAGGCCTCCAAACACACTTGTCCCCATCGGTCACCACACTCTGGGCTCTGCCATCCAGCCAGTCCTCACTCCCCCTCACTGTCCACTCGTCCAGTCCACACTTCCTGAGCTTCCCCATGAGGATGTTATGGGAAACGGTGTCAAAAGTCTTGCTGAAGTCAAGGTAGACAACATCCACGGTTCTCCCATCATCCATCCAGCCGGTCACCTCATCGTTCAAGGCTATCAGGTTCATCAGACACGACTTTCCCTTGGTGAATCCATGCTGACTTCTCCTGATCACCTTCTTTTCCTTGACATACCTAGAGACGGTCTCTAGGATGAGCTGCTCCACCACCTTTCCAGGCACAGAGGTCAGGCTGAACGGCCTGTAGTTTCCCGGCTCCTCCCTCTTGCCCTTTTTGAAGACTGGACTGATTGGAGTTGGTTTCTTCTCTGGCACCTCCTGCACTCCCCATGACCTCTCGAAGATGAATGGAGAGAGGCTGAGCAATAACCCCTGCTAGTTCCCTCAGCTCTCTTGGGTGCATCCCATCTGACCCCATGGATTTATGGGTGTCCATGTTACCTAAATAATCCCTAACTTGATCCTCCTCAACCAGGAGAAAGCCCTCCTCTCTCACAGTTCTTTCTCATGTGTCTGGACTCAGTAGTTGATGGGCGCTGGCCTTAGCAGGAAAGACTGAAGCAAAGAAGCATTTCATAACTCTGCCTTCCCTGCATCCTCCGCCACCAAGGCACCCACCCCCTTCAGCAGCGGGCCCACGTTTTCCCTAGTCTTCCTCTTGCTGCTGATGTATTTGGAGAAGCCCTTCCTGTTGCCCCCGACATCTCTTGCTAACTCTAATTCTAAATGGGTCTTGACCTTCCTTGTATCATTCCTGCATTCTCTGACAATGTTCCTATATTCTCCTCATGTGGTCTGGCTCTTCTTCCACATTACATATGTGCTCTTTTTCTCATTAAGTTTACACAGTAGCTCCTTGTCCATGCATGTAGGTCTCCTGCCTGCCTTGCTTGTCTTCTTTGTAGGAATGCACTGATTCTGAGCTTGGAAAAAGTGCTGTTTAAATATTAGTCAGCTCTCCTGGACACACTTTCCTTCTAGGACCCCAGTCCAGGGGATTCCTCCAAGGAGCTCCCTGAAGAGGTCAAAGTTATCTCTCTTGAAGTCCAGAATTGCAATCCTACTTCTTGCCCAGCTTCCTCCTTACAGGATCGTGAATTCCAAAATCTCACGGTCACTACAACTGAGACTGCCACCAACCCTCACATTTCCCATCAGACCATCTCTGTTCGTTAGTACCAGGTCTAGCAGTGCCCCTCCCCTTGCTGGCTCATCAACCACCTGCATCAGGAAGTTACCCGAAATGATGTTCTGTGGGAACCTCCTGGACTATCTGCTCCTAGCAGACACCAGGGTGGTTGAAGTTCCACATAAGGACCGGGGTCTGGGATCGTGAGGCTTCTTGCAGCTGCCTGTTGTAGAAGGCCTCCTCCACTTCCTTCTGCTGGTCAGAGGCCCATAGTAAACACTGCAGTGTCGCCCCTGTTGGCCTGCCCTTTAACCCTCACCCGCAGGCTCTTGACCCACGTTTAGTCCTCCCCTAGGCAGCGCTCCATACGTTCCAGTTGCTCTCTCATGTAAAGAGCAACTCCACCAGCTCGCCTTCCTGGCCTGCCCTTCCTGAAAAGCCTAAAGCCAACCATGGCCATGCCAGTCATGAGAGCTGTCCAACCATGTCTCAGTAATCGCAACAAGATCATGGCTCTGCAATCGCACACGCATCTCCAGTTCCCCTTGTTTACTCCCCATGCTACATACATTTATGTAGAGGCATTTGAGCTAGACTTCCAGTGTGCCTCTCACTCTAGCTGGGACAGCTGCAACTTGACTATGTGGTCCTTTGGTAGGTCCCATATTATGTTGTTTATCATCTCTGGCCTTTGGGCATCCTTCATGCTCTGAAGTTAGGCTGCTGTGAGTGGCATGACAGACCATCACCTCCCTTATCACCTACTTCCCTGATGATGCCTACCCCTCCCCCTCAGGTCTAGTTTAAAGCCTTCTCGGTGACCCCTGGTAGGTCCTGATCCAGGACCATCTTTCCCCCTTTGAGAAGGATGAATCCCAGTTTGCAAGTTATCAGGAGAGGCTCATCACAATTTGGCAAGTCTTCAGTGAACTCAGTTCGGTGAAGTTCCTGGCCTTCCACTTTCATGTGATTTTGGTCAAAATGGCAATGTTGAGCTCAGAAGGTATCATTGCACAAGCATTTCTTCACCACAGCCTGGTACTCAGACACAGTAAATAACTGTATCCCAGTTAAATGTGCTTTTCCATTTACATTTATAGTAATGGCCCCATTGGCAACCTTGTACCTGGTTGCATTCAAAAGCATTTCTCTTTAATGCCCTATGGATTATTGTTTGATTTCTTTTTGAATTAGTGTCTAAAACTGGAAGCATCTTTATGATGAATTAACTTGATTTTTTTCCCTGCAAAAATGAGCAGTGCTGTCTGGAACTAATATATGACATCAGTATAATTTTTGACATCACCTGAAAAACCCTCAGTTCTTTCAGAGTAATGATCTATGAGATCCTGTGTAGACCTCAGCCAAAACTCAGTTGGTCCTATACCAGCTCCTTTTGCTATAGTATCTAAATAGAGAAGGAATTGAGCACAAATACAGAATTGTAGCTGTGGGACCTTGTGTCTGTTCTTGTTGGCAGCTCACTGGAGATGTGGAGTTTGAATCGAATGAACTTATTTTAGTGGAATCACAGAATATTCAAATGTTTTAAGAGAAGGCTAAAAATGTCAATCTTTTAATGCTTTCTTTGCTTCTCCATCAGTTTTTGATTCTCTATCACAGCTTTGGAAACTTGTTGGGAAGGCAGGCAAGGATAAGAAAAGTTCAAAAAAAATTAAAACAGCATTTGTTTCTGAATGCAATGCATGGCAGAAAAGTTTGAGCAAATTTGTAAATAGGGTATTTTTTTTCCTAATTGGTGAAGTGTGGAGCAATGAAAACATGCAGATGAAAAAAAAGTGCCATTGAGTGATTTCTGCTCATTACGCTACAACATTCACCCTACTGCTCCTCCTCCAAGAGGGTTTGCTGCTTCTGAGGACTCTTGCACATGGATTTTCTTCTCTTCCTCCCGTACATATATATAGATATAACGAGCAGTACAGATCTCAAGTCCTGCAAGGAAGATACTTATGCAAAATTCAGTGATATTAGCCAAGCTGTTTCTCAGTGAAGAACATGAGAAGGGTTGAAATCTCCCAGGGAACAGGTGGCTGAAAAATTAAGAAATCAAACTCCAAATTAATTGGAGCTAATCAACTGATTGGGTGTCTGATCAGCACAAATTATCCGGCCCTGTGATTTTCACAGCTGGTGGGTAGCTAGCTGATGACATTCCTGAAACTCTAAATGTAATATGATGAATATTACTCTGACCAGTGGAAGTGTATATAATCAGTGAAAGGTGCAGAAGTCTTTGAGTGCTGAGGCTTTAGAAGGATGTGTGCAGGCTCTCATCCATTTATTTGTTGGCTATACATATATATTTGGATTCAAAATTAGAAGGCATCCAGCTGGCAGAGCAAAAGGATTTTGAAGTAGCCTTCCTGTAAGAATAGTGGAGGGAAATATCATTTTGGAGAGAGAGTTTGATGAGTTCTAAAACCACAAGTGCCTGGTAGCAAGATCCACAGGAGACCATTCCAGTTCTAATGTGTGTGCTCCTTGCATGTCTTTCCTGTGCCCTTATCTGACTCCGTGACACTTGGTGCTTGTAAGAAGGGTTGCAGGCAGGAAAGTCATATTTTTCTCTGTGAACCTGAAGCTCAGAGGAGACAGCATATATAAGTATATGAAAGCAACTGTCTTGGCAGATATATTTATTATTAGCCAAGTTTATATGAAGCTTCGCCTAAGGGGCCAAAGACACAGCCAAAGCTTGGAAGATTCCTGGCAAACTCGTAGTATTCACCAGTATTCATAGTATCCTCCACCCTCAGTAGGTGGGGGATATCAAGGAATTTCAGTGATTTTTTTTTCAAATGTGGCTGAACAGAGGCATATGTAGAGACAAATCGGGATGTTTTACTGATTCAAAGGTTTGATAGGGGAACTTGGTCAAGCTGGCAAATCTGTTGGAAATCTAAATTTATGGGGCTAATATATTTATGAGTGTGCATGTTTATATAGTTCTTCTAGCAGTTTCCCATAGCAAATCAGAGGCCACTGTCATGTAAAGGGTTTCTTCCTCATCGTTTGAGGGTTAACTAACCCCCAATAATGTTAACTATAGCAAATACTGGGAAAACTCATTAGTCAGTAAGGCAGCAGAGAGGGCTAGAGATGGGAAGGATGTATAATACAGTATGGCTTGCTGACTCTTTAAATAAACGGCTTGGGCTTAGAAATGTTTAAATGGAGCTGTTTAAAATGTTTAAATGTTTAAAAAATGGATCAGTTTTGGAGCATTTTGTCACATAGGATTGAACCTTGCACAAATGCTGTTAAAGGTGTGAATCAGCTATTGGAGAGCATCTCTGAGTCTTCTGAAGCTTTGGTTCTTTGGTTGCAAAATGAGATGATTTTGCTTCCTGTCAAGGAGATGACATAGGGCTATGGTACTTATGGCTTTCACTACAGCTAAACTTTCTGAATCCAGAGGTTTCATTAGCTTCTGTTTTTTTCTTTTTTTCTCAAACTTCTTAATTTCTCATTCTTACTAGGACATTCAAGAAAGAGCCAGCACTTCCAAATGCGACAGCAGTGTTCCGTAACCTTAGTTGGCACGTTGTGCTGCAATTATTGCTACGGGATTATTTTTGTTTTTGTTTTTATTTCTGAGCTCTGTCTGCAGGCTATGACCATGTGTGATGTGTGTCTTTTTAAAATTTTCAGCAAAACATTATTCTGTAGCGGCTGCTTAATGTATGCCACGGATGACTGAATATGCCTTGAGTCCTGCTGAGGAACGCAGAGCCTTTAGAGTTACTAGGAAGAAAAAACAAATCACCTTGAGTTTTCTGCTAGAAGAAGAAAACTTGAGCAGCTAGGACCAGAGCAGAAAATCAGTGAAGTGGCCTCACCGGGAGCCTGGCCTCTGTGTCTCCCTTAGGGGATAAGTTTTTGAGTTTTTGCTTCTTCTTCAGTCGCACCAGGAAGGTGCAAATACCAGTGAACTCTTTTGAGATGCAGATGGAGCTGATGGAGAAGAGAGGGAGCAAGTAAAACCACCATCCTCAATCCAGTGGATGCAGAGCTGGGAGAAAAGTTATTTTCCCAGTGCTTATACTAAATATAGAAAATGTGTCTCATCTAACTGCCTTTATTTCCACCCTATTTTACTAGGATTCGTACTCTCACCATCTTTTGCTTTGTTTGCATGTGCTACAAAGCACGTTCTTTTTTTCTGACAAGAAGACTATAAGACAGAATATAGCTGAAAAAATGCATAATTTAAAAAAAAGAAAAGAAAAAGGGAGGAGATATCTCTGAATAGTACTGCAATAATGTGGGATGTTTGCAATGCAATTCTTATCCAGGGTGAGATTCAGAGGATTTCTTTCCAAAGTAACAGAAAGCAGGCAGTAGCCTCAAGGATGCCTGGCATTTCCTCCTCCTGGAGCTTGGGAATATTCACGCACATCAGACTGTGCTAGTTTGTGCATTTAGGTCTATCTTGTTGCTCTATTTGATATTCTCCCCATGGCTAGAGCTTTCAGGTTTTACTCCTTTAATGATCTCTATGTCGTTCACGCAATGCCATGTAGTGGGAATTTTTTTGTGTGTACCAGATTATTTTCTAGCTATAAGAATTTCCTTTACAGTAGAGTGGTTTGGAGTAACTTAATATTTGGGGTTTTTGTTTGTCACTAGCCTGGTTTGTTCTAATGCATCCTAATGCATCTCTTCCTAAGAACTAAAACCCAGTTATTTTGACAGCAGACCCTCATCTCCCCGTGTGACCAGGAAAGCAAGAAACTTAACGTACATGTTCTGTAATCACTGCCTCTGCTGTCATCATTGTGCCTCTGCCATCTCTGAATTTTTACTGACGCTTTCGGCTGACCTCTCTCATCTCGTGTACTGGAAATAGCATCTTATTATCATTGAGGGCAGTGCAATCTCCTTTCTAGCCTTTGCGTTAGCTTTAACTGGAATACATTTCCTTTCTGCTTCTCTGGGAATGTTCCCATCCACCTTGTACTTGGGACCTGTGGCTTTCTTTCTCTATCAAGTAGTTTTAAACTTCCTTTTTCTTTTCTTTTTTTTTTTTTTTTTTTTGACCTGTTACAAATCTAACTAGGGCAATCTCACAATTTGTGTGGCCGGTTTCACTTCTAAATCTATGAGTGCTGCCTCCAGAACAAACCATGCTCCCCTTCTGCAGAGCTCTGCTTTCCCTCTTAACATAGTGGTCCATGCGAAATGTGACAGGAGGATCCAGATCTATTGGATCTAATTCCATAGATTTTCAGGCTCCTGGGGAAGGACTACAAGAAGCTAAAAACCAGCCAGGGCACCGAAGCAATTGGACATATCATCTGTCATAGGCACTCACATATGAGAGTATCTCTGCATCTCTCATCAGCAGCAATCAGACTGTCTTAAACTGATTGCGGACATCCTCTCTGTGTCTTTTTTTAAACTTAAAGTTGCTTTTTTTTTTTCCACATCAAAAAGATGGCCTTTGAGGCAGGCTGGTGAACCGAGAGGCAAGTGCCTTCCCCTGAGTCCTTGGAGGGCTCTTGGTGCATCAGGACTGATGCCCCTGCCAGATGTTGTCCTGGTCCTGATTAGATCCTGCTTTGCATTTATTATCTTGTTTACTGGCAGATTTTTCCTTAGGAAGAGGAAGACATCAAATAGCTGCTTTTCTATCAATTCTCATTTGGGAAAGGTACTGCTCAAGACAGATATTCCCACAATTAAGACTGGAAGATGTGCTTTCGCCTCTCAGCTCTGCTGCTCATCCCTTTTGAGATGGCATGAATTGCATATTCTGCTATTTATTTTATTTTATTTTATTTTATTTTATTTTATTTTATTTTATTTTATTTTATTTTATTTTATTTTATTTTATATTTTATTTTATTTTCCATCATTTTCCATTTATTTTGATATCATCTTTCCTCTACTTTCTTTTTTTCATCTCTTTTGATGCTGTCTTGAACCATGTGCAGCGGGGCCCACTTTACAGTGTGAGAGCTGAAACGTTTAGACAGGCATGATTTTTAAAAGTTATGATTTTTAAGCAGATTTTATTCCTAATGTGTATGAAGGGAGATTCAAAAGGTGGCTGGGCACATTGGTCTTTCTGTAATCAAGGGAATATGTTGGAGGTGACTTGCTGGCTTTTGCCTGACCAAGGAGCTATATCTTGACCGTGGCACCACTGCACCTGCAATAGTGGTGACCCTTCCACTAGAAGCAGCACAGTGTAAGATAACTTCTAAATGAAAGCTCCAAAATGATGCTTTTTAATTCAAATGCCTTTTAATTCAAAATTACCTCTAAGGCAGCATGATGGATTGCTAGCAGAATTTAACCTTTAATGACGTGTTTTTCCTCTGACTTCATAAAGCTCAATGCAGCTTAATCTCTTTAATCATCTTTGGTTAAAACATAGCATCTCTTTGGACAAATTAGTATTCAAACCTAATATTCAAACCAAGGAAACCATTTTTGGACTCACAAGGGAAAAGAAAAGCAAGGAAGAATAGGGAGAATTTCTGCATTGGAGTGTAAGATGACATAGCAAACATCCTTCTTCAAACAGCAATTCTGCAGTGCACCATCTCTTGCCAGTTTTGTTTCCCATTGCACTACCACTACTATATTAATTTCCAAGATCCTTGCATTTGCTGTGGTGATGATACTAATTAAAATGTTATTCATAGATGATTAATATTGCTTGAATTCAAATGAAGACATAGTGACTGCTAGATTTGAAACAGTTCTCTTTCTTACCTTTTTCTCCTTCTTTTGCTTTCTGGAGTTTGTAGAAAGGATTCATCTTTGTGAAAAAAAAAGGTATTTACCAGAAAATATCCATAAAACCCAGCATTTCCCAAAATATTTCCCTTATAAATGCTAACCAGCCGTTTCAAAATCTCTCTGGGACCAGAAATAATGTTCAAGGACTACAATGATCAGTTATGTAGCATGAACAGCAAATACTTGAAAGAATATGCATAATAGTGATAATATATTTTTGAAGGTGATCATTTGTTACAATACAGTGAAATGAAAATACATTAGCACTTAATTTTGATGCAGGGATGAAAGGCAACCTTGATAAAATTTCTTTTGAAATCAGTGAAGCTCTATCCTTTTAAGCCCAGACCTAAAGATAAGGCAGTGCTTTACGCAGCACATATTATGTTTAGCAGCATATTTAACATATTAGTGCAATTTTAGGTAGAAATAAAATATAATGAAGATAAAAGAAGACTTTCCAAAGATTTGTTGCTCGCAGTATGTTCAGTGACTTAAATCAGATTCATAACTGCCATTTTTACTGGAGTACCTGGTCTGCAGATTTTTCATTCTGCTCTAAAACCCTTAGCAGATAAGTATGGGAGGAGGAGTGGGAATTATAAAGCTAACATGTTTTCAATAACAAGTTCCGTAATTATATTCTCCTCTATCCCTGTCTTCGGATTGCATAATTTTGTTGAGGTACTTTCCTCCCAAATCAGATATTAGGAAGTTCACTTTTTAAATTAGTATTTTCTTTCTAACGGTCTTATGATTGTACTAACCATTGATTCGTAGGGAGTGGGTGGTATCTGGACCGCGTCATGTTATGATGTGCCGTGAGGTGTGGTGGTAGCCCGGATGATGTGAAGTTAAGACCTTCGAGCCGCTCACGCTTTCACGGCCAGCAGTTTCAGGCTGACACCTGTTTTTCAGTCTGATGCTGATCTGGATGCTCTTGAGAACAATTTTGGCTGCTCAGTAGTTCTTTTGATAACTTGTGATGGATGTCAGCCTCATGTTTTATAGCTAGGAGTTCTCGAGGAAATAAATATTTCCTCAAAAAGAAAGAACGATGAGATGTGTGCACACATAAAGAAAAGGCAGAGCGCACTGGCATGTGTGGACCTGTTTTGTAAGCAAGTGAGGAAGAAGGGATGAATTATTCCGTACATCGCTTCTCACTTTGAGATGATCTTGCAGTGTGGTTCCCCAGCCACCTTTAATGAAGCAGCCGGTAGAGGCAGAGAGGATAGGCAGGTCTGCAGCAGCGTGGCTCGTATGTATAAATATATTATCCGTACATGGTGCAGAACCTGTCTCTGTTCTCCACTTTAATTCTCATCAGTTCGGTAAGAATAATGGAGGCTCCAAGTGTTTCATTAGCAGATGGGTCACTTTGCTACTGGTTACCTATTACTGGGCAGCTTTGGAAAAGCAGAGTGTGCATTTGCAAAAAATACCTCACCGCTAAACAGGCAATTGTGGAGCAATTGAATTACATTTGAATCCCTTTCAACGACTGCTGCAGCAGCCCCAGAACAAGAATTCAACAAAAGCAGGTGGGGAAACCTCTCCCTCCGCCGCCAGTATCAGTTCAGATTTGGTTTGCAGAGAAAACGATAGTAGCAGAGTGCAGAACTGTGCAAGCTGGCAGGCTCAGTGCACCCTAACTACAATATTTAAAGTCATTTAATGAAATTTAATAATATTTCCTCTTTGGTAGCCTGACTGAGCCAATAACTCTCCATTATACATTGACAGATATGATAAATGTTGAAGAATTGACTTACATAGATTGCTAACAGCTTTTAGATACACTGCTCTGATGTCAAAATTCTCAAAAAAAAAAACTTTTAACACCCTTCCCTTAAGTTGGACTAGCAACAGTCATGCTGTTAACCAAATGACAGCATATCCTTTAAAATGTTCAGCATTGCACCATGAAGGAGCCCAGATTTTTTAAGTGTTCTGTTAAGTGCCTGCAAAGAGTGTGATGAAGATGGATAGGGCAGTTTGGTAGAGAAGAAGCTGCTTTTAGGAGCCATCTGTGTTTTTACTGATGAGAATGAATTTTAACTAATGAAAACTTCACTGATAAATGTTGCGCATACTGCGGCAATTGCACAATGTGATTAGATTTTATAGAGTGACTTAGCAAAGAGAGATGGAGTATCCTGCAAGGAGCATCTGCCTTATTTTCATTACAGTCTCCCTTCCTCTCTCCCATCTTAATTTGATGCAACTTTTTGGATAATTTCAGAAAGGTTTGTAGACTTTAAACAGCAAATGCATCTGAAGATGCGGAGGGCTCTCTCAGGTGCAGGAGAGCTCTCTCAGCCAAGGTCAGGGTTTTTCTGCAGAATCCAATGATCTGAACTTTTAACACTGCTGCTTACTAGAGCTTGTAAAAACCTACGGACAAAGCAAATCCTTGTGGTCAACAGTGATCTCTCGCTGTATCAATAGCTCCTCTGCGGCACTTTGAGGAGGAATCTTAGCAGAAACAATCCGGGTTATGTACTGTGCATATTCTGTGGAGGGGATGATTCTTTGGTGCCCATGCATTGGGGATACCACTGTCTCAGATGAGCTGGGTGTCCCTCTCCTGAAAACATGCAGTCTTCAGAGGAGCCTTTCAGGTGCTGGACGGCTCCAGCTCTGGAAATGTCCACAAGAGCCTGGTGGGATTCATCCTCAGCTAACCCAGAGTATCTAGCCTAGGAATGACTCAGACTTCCTGCAGAGCGAAGGAAAGAGGGAAGGATGGATGACATTGGATGAGCAGAATTCAACCTTGCCTCCTCCTCCAACAACCTTAGGGTGCTTTGTCCCTCTTTTACTGCTTGGAAATGAAAAGGGAAATTCTTTAATTCTCTTTTTAACCTGGATGCCATTTTACAAGTAAGATTATCTCCCGGCTGTTTTCCCTCTCCATTCACACTGTTGCTATCCTTTTTAATTTCATTTACAATCACCCAGCTGTAGAAATAATAGCAAAGGGTCCTGTTCCTCATCTCTACTTGCACATGCCGTGCTACTTTGGTTCCTGGTGATGTGGCCCTGATGTGGCTTTTAGTGCCCTCCGTCACCTTCTGCAATCTATTGCTTACTCATCTGTTCAATGTGTTTTTAGATAACTGTGGCTTATCTGCACACGAAGCACAAGAATGGCAAAATAAATGCAATTTTCAAACCTGAGCATCTGGAGAGATTAAAAATAATTATTATGGGCTCTTGATTTTTGCTCTCAGCATTTGGAGCACTTGAGTTATCCCAAGTTTTCTTCTCAGAAAGTATTGTGCTTTTTTTTTTCCAAAGTGAATGTCAATATTCAAGTGTGAGAGATGGTATTTGGAAAAAAGCTACGTGAGGGAGTAGGTTCATGCATCCCACGGCAGTTCATTGGGGCCCAACCACTCAGCCCCTTCTGCATTTATTTTTTTAGTGCAGATGGCAGTTACAGGTGCCAAGATTTGTACTGTACAGCCCAAAAGTCTTAATCATAGGTATGCAAGGAGACACATCATCAGTGTGATAAATTCTCAGCAACAGCATGACTTTTAATGCACCAACACTGTCACAGCCTTTCAGTTGTTTGAGTTTGTCTGCAGCTGCTATTTTCTACCTTACTGAGTGAATATGATATTTGGTAGAGACCTTTTCTGGAAGTAGAGAGAGAAGAGTAAGGTTAAAAGAGAGAGGATGACCAGCAGAAGTAGCTTTTATTTTCTATCTTTCCTTAACTTGAAATTAGAAGGGAAGATGTATGAAGATAAATAAAAATCAATATGAAGTTAGAGAAAATGAATGTGCTTCAATAGGTATTTGGTCACAGCTTTCTAAAATCCAGCACTTGAATACTGCCATTGAGTTAACTCAAATGCCTCAGCAAAACTGAGCAAGTGTTACTATTTAGGGGAGACTATAACTCATCATTAAAGACGAAAGGTTATTTTCAGAGCTCCGTTCAGTTTTGAATCACATCTTTGCAGGGTCCAAGAGGGACCTTCAGGTGAGTTGGGACAAGCTGCAGTCCCTGAATGTGGCTCGGCGTGGGCTTGCTCGGCACTGATGTCTCGGGGCCCAGGGGGGCAGAGGAGCATCACTGGGGGCACCCAGAGGAGTTTTACTCTCTTCAGTTTCCTATCTGTTTTCAATACACTTATTATCCAACTTAATCGCTAAAAAGAGAGAAAAGAAAATGGGCTTTTGTTGCCTCTGGTGTAAAAGTGCCCTTTAGAGACTAGATTTATGCACAAGCTCACTCCTTATTAAGCCAGTTATTTGGTAGGAACTAAGTGTTGCACCAAGCACCCTTCAAACTTGGTTTTGATTAAGTAGCAATTTAACGTCTGCATCCATTTCACTATTTTTCTCCTACTAATCATGTCAGTGACATTCCCCCTCCCCTCCAATAAATCATTTGTGGGTAAGAAAAATGCTCCTAGCCTTAGGAGGGAAGTATGGAACTTTCTTGATTTCTGAGCTGTTAAGGGAATCCAAATGTTATAAATACATGTATATCATCTATCTATCTATCTATCTATCTATCTATCTATCTATCTATCTATCTATCTATCTATCTATCCCATCCACCTATCCATCCATCCAAAATCATACATATATATATATATCACCAAGCTCCTCCTAAGAAAGGTGAGGGTAGCTGCCTCTGCCTGTGCCCTTCTGATAAACCTTATCTTTATGCACCTAAACAATTATTTCAGTGTTTGGTGTCTGACTGAATCCCATCTGGTTTTCCCCCATTACAGAACCTGGCTTGCCCATGTCCATAGCTCGTGTTGTAGAATTTATTTTATAGGGTGCCATGGAAATGTATGAGGTGTTGAAAAAAGAGATATTGCCTCCTATAGTATTTTGTCATACAAATATGATTCACTAGGACTTTGACTTACAGGGATTGTCAATAACTCCTTCTAATTTGGCTTTTGTGAATGACTCTTTTCTGCTGTTATAAACTGGAAAATCTTTGGGGAAGACAAATGAAATATTACCAACTTTGATAGAAGAAACTGACCCTAAATAATTCAGGACTAGAATGAAGAATAAGAACACGGAAAAATACATTCTGTAGACTGGAGAAATATATACTGGAGTTCTTTCTTCAGTTTTTGTTTTTGATGTTTTTAAATGAATTAAGACAAAGGGAGTGGATGGGAAGGGAAACATCCTTAAACATATATTATGGCTTTTTGAGGGTATTTTAAACCCTTGTCTTCCCTTTCCCCCTTCTCTTTTCCTTCTTCCCCATTTTTTACAGCCTCCTTTTCAGAGCTGACATTGCACTGTCTGAGGCCTTGTCCCCAAGGCTTTAGGGCAATACCTTGGCATTTTCCAAGAGATATCAACACGAGGAATACGTTTCCCTCTATGTGAACTCTGAATTTGTAAGTGATGCTCGGTGCTGATCATTTAGCTGGTTGCTGACATATGCTGTTGATATTAAATAATTGTGCTTATTAATTAACAGACATAAGTTTAGATACCCCTTGAAAAAAACATGTTCTTCAATATAAGGACAATACAACAAAGGGATCCTTTTGTGCTGTTGCTGAAATGAGCCTGGATCTGCAGTTTAACTTGTTTTAATCATGGTGGGTTTGAATGCACTTCTTCCCAAGGAACCAAGATCTTGAAGCCTGAACGTGTTGCACTTGAATATTGTGTTTGAATAGACCTGCTATGCGTGATGAACTGCAAGGCTTTGTGATATCAGTGTTGGAAGGGAATTGCCAAATTGGAAGTAAGCCAGGAACCTGGACTGCCTTGTTTGGAAAAGATCACAAATAGATTGAGCACAGGATCTTGACTTTTTTTTTTGTCTCATCTGAAAAGCAGAACTCCCTAACACCGCTACATTGGAGGGATTTTTGTTTTAGATCACCAATCTAAGACCAGGTTTTGGAAATGTGGACCGTTTCTGAAAGCCTTCACAGAGGTCTGTCAAATATGAGCTGTCTGGCATCATTCAGACTCACCAGACCTTCACATCTGGTTTCTCATGGACTACTGGAGTGGAAACTAATTCTGTATGTTTTTCTGGGAACTGGCACTCTATATGTTTTCATTAGGTACAAAGCCTTAATTTTGTAGACTGGGGAAATCCTAAATATTTCATAGCAGAAAGGCCATAACGTAATTACAGTTACATTTTTAAGGTCTAATATTTTTTAGGATGACAGATCTGGAAAATATGTCTGTCTGTTTTTGCAAAAGTGGTGGCCCAGTGTAACCATCCTTTCTTAATAGACCTGAGGTTTCCTCAGATATTAAGCCTTTCAAGCACCTACTGTTTCCTAATCTAAAGATGTTAACATTGACTTTGAGCCAGCCTGAACACAGAGTCCCAAAATTTCGATCAATCAAAATTCCAGTCCTGTTTCCCTGGGAACCTTGGCTTATGTCTCACTCAATACTAAAACTGCATACTTATTCATAAGCATCTGCATTTCTCTAGTATCTCAAGATTTGCTGTAGATATCCTATGCAAGTAATTATCTGTTCCAGTCCTGCCTAGCTCATAGGATTTGACAAGGTCAAAACAAAGGATGGCTTGTAAGTGTTGGAAAAAGCAACATGGTGAAAACTGAAGTGAGTTATTTGTTCAAATACACAATATTTAAGGAACTGATTCTCAAGATCAAGACATATTTGAAAGAGAAAACTGTTAATCATCCAATATTGAGGGCCAAATTTTCAGCTGATGTTCTGCAGTGTAACTTCAAAGAACACCTCCTCCACTTAGGCAATGTTGGGAAGATCTGGTCTCTGCTCTTAAGATTGGTCCATCTGCTTCAAAGGAGTGGTGGGAAATGGTAATTTAAGGATAACAATATTGAGATGGAAAGATACGGTGGTGATATTTTCTCAGACGTTGGTGATCTTTTTAGGTAAATAACTGCACTGTTTGTCTTCCTGATGACAGCCAGCCCCTCTCCTCAGGGACAGATGCTATTTTCTGCGTGTACGTGAGTCCTGCTGCCTGACAGCCTCTGTGCCTGCACTACCTTCCCCCCACTTCCATTTCCAGTCCCTGACTACAAAGTAATTTCACCCAAGTGATCTTCTGTCACGTTCAGTTCTCTCAATTGTCCACCCCGGAATGTCTTTGCCTCTTCAGAATGGCAATGACTTTAAGCCGACTGACTTCAAAACCAAGTTAGATTTGCTTCCCCCCGTTTCCCGTGCTGTTGTGCATCGCGTACCTGTCACTGGACTCCTCACAGCCATGGGCCGTGCTAGTGTGAATGATATGTATGTTCTTGAGGCATGACCGTGGTGAGCTGTTTCTTTATACCATTCCAAATCAATGCAAAACTGCTGTTTTGACAAGAAAAACATATCTGGAGCTACTGTGTTTTCATTGTTTGGGAAGCAGAGCTCCTGAGCTTTTGCTCCCAACCGTTCTACATTTTTTTTTTTCTGGTGTGCAGTCCCAGCTTACACCTATGATTTCCGGAGCTGAGGCTTAGTAGAATGTGCCAAATCTCTGCATCCTGTGATAAGACATTTCCAAGCTCCATAATTTCCATGCATGCATACCAGAAATACTGGTAGATAAATATGAGTTGCAGAAATTACCTCCTGGACTCTATGGTACCATTTCTACTTCATCCTTTGGCTCTGGAAAAGATGTTTTTATGGTTTATTTATTTTATTTATTGATTTTATTTCCCGCTTGTCTGCAAAGGTTACACTTCAGCTTTAAAATAAATGAAGTGCATCCAGCACACTTGGTTAGCAGAGTATTCAGCCTCCACTGCAAAAGAAAAGTTTCTGCATGAAAAGTTTGCCCATTTGCATCGTGGCTGAAATCAACCAAAGCATCTGCACCAGTTGGAGAACCAAGAGCAGAGAAAGGAAGGGGAATTTAGTGGCTGAGTCTTGCAGGAAAAGGAGTACCTATGGAAAGTCTCAGTTTGCTGAAAGGGGCCCTGAGGAAGAAGAAAAGTGAGTTTTTCCTAGGAAGTGCAATGTATGGATAAAAGGCTACTGCAAAGCTACAGTGTTTGGGAAAGATGAAGAACAAAGAGCTGGAATGAGCTTCTTTGTGGCCTCTGGCCCGCAAGAGAGGTACTTTTTTCCTGCTATTCTGTTTGGTGTTAGTTGGGAGAAAAGCCTAGTATTGCCTCATTTCAGATAATTATTCTGTAATCCAGAAAGGAGAGGATTGTCTCAAGCTTCATCAGATAAAAATGCTTCTCTTCAGCACAGAACCAGCAGAGCTTTGAGAGGGCACCTGCCCTGGCCAGACAGGAGTGACATGCTTGGTTCAGGTGGGACATCTGAGGCCATTTTTGTAGGAACCAAGGTGGAAATGTGGGGTGCTACAATAACATCCAGACATCAGCACAGAGAAGCCATCACTTCTGTTGCCAGCCACAAGGCATGCTTGCTCCTCGGGGCTTAAGAGGACAAGTTTGGATCATCCCTCCTTCCACCGATATCCCTTGCCCACTAGAGAGCACATGAAGACTGTTCTCATTTTAAAGTCATAAAGGTACTCTCTGCAGTTTCTTACCTGCTCTGGAAAGCCTATTGCCTTGCATTGCTCTCCCCTGCCCCTCCACCAAGTGCTCCAGAGGAGACAGGTCAACCTCGTGTGGTTACTTAGCCTCATCCTTGCATCTGGGCCTGATGGTGTCAAATGGGGTGATGGGGAACAGAAGAGTTGGTGAAGTAGTGCTTGGCTGCATGGTAATATCCTGAGTGAAAGCACTCAAAACTCCAATAGATAAAATTTGTGCTGTGTTTAGTATAAAATGGTTGTGAGTAAAGCCACTGATCTAGCTGCTGTAGCTAGAGCAATGTTGTATTATGGTGTATTAGGGACTCCTTAAGTCTGAGATTGGGGCAAGTATAGAGCAAAACATGCCTGAAAATTTTGTTTCATGATAAAGTTGGTCTGAGAAAGCTGCAACTGAACAGCATGCAGCCTTAATCCCCAGCTTCATTGAACCCTTCTGCCTCTCTGTAAGATAAAGAACATATAGTTCTCCTTCTAATAGTTTGGGAAAATAAAGTAACAACTCAATTAGGTGACATCACCTAATAGGTATTTGGTAAAGGACTCTGGATCATACCTAACATCTCATCTATTTCAGTTTTGTCATTGCAGTGATCACATCTCTTGTAGACGAACTCTGCAAGAACCTTCTAAGGAACAGATCACAGAACAGGGCAGAGAACTCTGAGTAGCTTCAGAGACTGTCAACGTCCCTGAAAGGATCTCATATCTCTCATGTCTCTTTCTGGTTCTTAGGATGAAAAGACACTTTTATTTTCTTCCCCAGGAGAGATCTGAAGTGCCTGTGTAATGTTCAAACCTACTGTTTTCTGTGATAATCATAATCTGATTCTGAGTAATCATAATCACTTGAGTTTGTATCTGAGACATGTTGCAATAGGAGGAAGCTTCTCATGATCAACTCATCAAGTTAATGAAGTCTCAAATGTTTTTTATGGAAGAAAATGTGGAAAATGTGGAAGAATAGAATGCTCAAAACCTGGTAAGAGTAAGGCTTAGCTGTTTATATCAGTGTCATAAATGCACCTGCAGAAATTCAGTCCACTCTCCACCATTGCAAGGCCAGAAGATAGGCAAAGCATGCTGAATAACAACTGAACTCTGATATGCATCTTCTGCCTTGAGAGCTTTAGTTTGAAAGACTTATAAGGAGTGTTCTTAACCACCTCCAGTTAAACAAAAACCACTTGTGCTGTTTGACCTACTTGCATTCATGGCAATTACTCTTTATTTGTGTGATGTGTGAGAGAATGTCCTTTAGGTTTCCAAGTTTATTCATTGACTATTTATACAAACTTACCTGGAAAGAGCAATGCCTTGCTGGTCTTTATTCATGTCATAGCATGTGGCTCTTGCTCCCTATTCTAGAAAAAGCATCCTGAAATGCCTGCATGGTCTCAGTGAACCACAATCAGTATCGAGACAATTAGTAAAAGTGGAGGAAAATGTTGTGGCCAAAGTATTAGCAGTACAGATGCCCATATAATTATTTCAGTAAGCTGCTTATGGGGGAATTTGATTGCCTTAAACTAGATTTCTGCTGCTGCTTCAGGTGTTTTTAGTAATCTGAAGCATTTGCAACTTCTTGGCAAATCTTAAGAGAGGGGATGGGATTTTAGGGTGATGTGTATCTTCTGGCATGAATGACAGCTAAAAACCAAGGTGGGGAGCCCATGGCACCTAAAATGACATAAGATATTGAGGCACCCGAATCCCTCTTATGAAAAAAATAAATAAATAAAAATAAAAGGTGGGCACCTCCTCTGCAGGGGGGAGAGATTTAACTGTCTTCATTCACCCCATCCATTTCAGCTAGCGGGTGGACCTGTGCTGAGAACCACCAGCCTGTGGGCTCTGCTCCTCTTCCTGTTGCAACTGTGACCCAAATTCAAAAAACATTTCAAGAGTTAGTGGGTCTGGGAAAGGGAATGTGGCTCTTGTCCTGTAGTGAAAGTGTTCGGGGTTGCGTGTCCAGCTGAAGGAAATTGGAGGCTGTGTTCTGAACTCAAGGCAGACTGCAAGGCTGGACCTATTCCCCATGGATTCAAGCTCCAGGAGCCATCTCCACCATGAGGAATGAAGAGTAGGCTCTTGAAGTCCTCCCATCCCATCCCATCCCATCCCATCCCATCCCATCCCATCCCATCCCATCCCATCCCATCCCATCCCATCCCATCCCATATGCTCCTAAATACCACCACAGCAGTGACAGAAACCAGTGCCCTCAAATTCTCCACCTGGCTGTGCTGAAGCACCTGCATGGTTGAGCTAGCTGAAACCTGACGTGTCTGTAGAGTTGGAGATGGGTTTTCACAGCCTGCTGGCCTGTGTGTGGACTGTATCAAGTAGGATATCAATCAGGGGACACAGATACTTGCTAATTTATTTTTCTCTGGGGAAAGATGATGTAATAGTGATTAAAGTAAAACTCTTTTTTTTTTTTCCTCTGCAGAAGCTTTATTGCACCAAGCCATAGTCTTCCTCTCAATGCTCTTAATTGCAGGCTGCAGTCTAGCTTTTTGCTTTCTGCTATAGCAATTCTGCCTTTCAAATTCCCAACTCAATGGATTTGGCAGTAGAAAATGGTTCTTAATAAGACTGTGTAATTGTATAATTTAGACTTTTTTTTTTCCCCTGACAAGATGGCAGATTTTTCTGGAATTTCTTTCACACTAAAACAAAGGTGTGTTTTTGTTAAAGATAGGATCCTACCCCTTCTTTCCCTGCTGCTCAGTTACTCTATCATAAGTGATCTATCTCTGGACATCTAATATTAAAGACTGCTCTTATTTTATCTCAGTTGCAAATAATTTCCATTAAATTCTTGCAACCTTATCTAAGTCTGTGCTTGCCGTCTCTTGACCTGAGCATGTGAAATTTCTCCAAGATCAAATGAGACAACAAGGTGGAGGTGGGTGTCACCAGGCACTTGTGATGAGACACTGCTGCCATTTGGGAGTAACAGCAATTTGGTGGTAATGATAATTTTTACGTTTGTAATAAATGACACGTGCAGTCAGGGCAGCTTGTGCGAGTACCTAAGGCTGCCCTTTGCAAGACCAGGTTTCTGGTACAAGCTCTTCCAACCTGGAATTTGCTCAGCTTCTAATGTAATGTTATTTTTGTGCGTGTGTGAAAGAGGAGAATTCTGCTTGCTTGCCTTGTATGGGGCAGGCACGCAAAAGCAAAGTCAAAAATATTGGCGTACAGTTGAAAACAAGTCAATAGCCTCACTTGATGAGCTGATAGTGTCTATTTTCCATCCCACCTTCTTGTGCAGGCCATAGCCCTGATATATGTGGCACAACAGGCAGTTGGGTCTTACTCACGCATTTAGAAGGAAGAAAGGTCAAGAGAGTGCGGCTGTTCTGTGTCAGCTTTAATGTAGTTACCCACTTTCTACTTACACCGTTAATGATGATGTGAGTTTTGTCTGTTTTGGCAGAAAATGATACACATGCTCACTATATGTCCTTTGCGTTTTAAATTTGAAACACATTTAGATTAGGAATATTATCTTTTTCCCCTCACTTCTGCATTCTTCAATTATCCTTGTGGCAGTTTGGGATCTGCCCGTGCCAGGGTGACCTCCGCGCTTGTCCCTGGTCCCCTGGGCGCTGCGGGAGCCTCCAGCCTGGCTGCTGGCTGCTCTCTGGGGCTTCAGCTTTTCTTCTGTCACTTCAGAGCATCTCTCCCAGCAGGGATTTTGAGGCAGTTTGGGCTGTAAGGGATGGCTGCATGGATGTGGCACAGAGCAGGGCAGATATTTCTGCATTAGGGATGGGTAGGCAGTAGCTACAGCAGGACAGCGCTACATTTCTCCTTGCAGATCTCAAGCCCTAAATTTTGGATAGAGGGAAGCATCATTTTTTTTCTGGTTCTGTCCAAAGAGACCTGTTTGAAAAGGCCTGTTTTTTTTTTTTTAAAGCGGTGACTTCCTTGACCAAAGAAGTCATGTTGTCACTAGAAAAACGTTGGAAGGAGAGAAAGCTGGGATGGCTTTTGGCTCTGTGGGTGCTGGTCAGGCCAAAGAAGGCAGAAAACGAAGACAGGCTCATGGGAAATTGCAATTATCTGTAACGTGTTTGAGAAAAATTGTTGGGGATAATGGGGGGCCATATAGGCCTGAGTAGGCGCCGGGCTGCCCCCTAGGTGACCCCGGTGCCCGCGCAC
>JAWLRI010000216.1:629550-710452 GCA_034781795.1 Crypturellus tataupa
CCGGGAAGGTGAGGACACGGGCCCCCGGGGTGGGCCACGATCGCGTCGGCCTAGGCGGGAACGGGACGGCGCGCCCTTGCCGGGGATCGCGAGGCCCACGTCGTCGGTCGCCGCGGTCCCCGTCGCGGAGGGCCCTCGTCGTTGCTGCCACCCCCCGACTCGCCATGGGAAATTGCAATTATTTGTAATGTGTTTGCGAAAAATCATAATAATAAAAAAAGACTTGCACTATGCTACTGTTTGGAAGTGTGAAGGTGGCTGCGGTTAGGAAATTCTTGTGTTAAAACTCTCTTTTGGAAAGGGGTTAAATGACGAACCAGAGCAGGAAATAACGTTTGGATCGGTGCAGTCAGAGAACCAGGGATGTTGTTGGTTGTTCAACATGGGGTCACTGCCTTGTGGCAGCTGGGAATATGGGTCTCCTTTCCCAGTGAAACCAAATGGACCGTTTCCCTTTGGTTTCTAAGTGGTTTATCTCTCCCTGCATCTCACAAATTAGTGCAGTGCTGCAAAATCTGGACTGACTGTCGAGGAGAGATTAGGAACTGTGAATGAGAAACTTTTTTTTTTTTTTTAAATTAATAACTCAGGCCTAGGGGAAAATGCTTATAGAAATGCTGATAGTGTTACTTTCAGTTAAGAATTTAAACTTCATATGCAACCAGAGCAAGGTTACCCTCCCATGTGCAGGCTAGATGGAAAGTAAAGATGAAGCAAATTATGTGTTTCTTAAATCACAATTTAATTTCCTAATTTTTAATTGGTACTTAAATAAAGCTTTGCCAGCTGCCTTGGTGCCAGATTTTCCAATCACTTTATGAACGCTATAACACCTTTACCAGGGAGTAATATTTAGCACAAACTGTCATTACAGCGCAATATGAATATCGCGCTCTCATCGTTTGCTTTTAGCACACACCGCTGCTTACACAGATGGCACCCATGTGAGGCAGTAATTTCATATTCAATTTAATAAACAGAAGATGTCTTAATTGTGGTGCATATAAAGCTCTCATGAAGGCAAAAGAAGGCCATGGCTATATGGCAAGGTCTTGGGGACTGGGCACTTATTAAGCATCCGTCTGCTTGCTGTATGGGTTTCCTGTTTCCTCCCAAAAGGTGGTTATCAGCAAGGTGAATGGTTGGTTCCCAGTCAATATATTTCTTAGCAAATGGGGATGAGATGCAAGTTTTCAGATGGGATGGATCCTGGTGGCAGTGGACATGGATGGCAGCTAAAGCTGGGGGATGTGGGAGGAGGCAGTACCAATAATTTTTGTTGTGAAAAGAGAGGGCAGGTCAGTGGGAGACCAGCAAAGGCAGATCTGGCTGTATTAGCAAAGCAGAGGTTGATGTAGCTGATTCTACTAAAAAGATCCTGCCTAATTCATGCAGGGAGCAGGGAGACCTCGTTCTTCTCCTTCAAGGTCTTGCAGAGTCACTTGGTGCTGTGGGTGCAGCCCTGGTGGCCGAGGTGCCAGACAGAAATGCTTGAGCTGGTGTAACTGCAAAGCAAAACAACAGTAAGGCGAGCAGGGAGCAAGGTGCCTGTGTTAGATTGACAAAAGGCATTATTTGTTTAGCTCGGCCAAGGAAAGGTTGCAAGGGGTGACGAGGTGTGCTCACAAGCCCTTCCAGCATGCTCACGCCAGCGTTGAAAGTGGCGCAGAGTTATTTAAGGGGTTACAGCCTAGCAGCAACGCCAAAGAGCTACAGCAAAGTTTTCAGATACGGCAACCAAGTGTGTTTGAGGTCAGAGCTGATAAGGAGGGGGAACTTTCAATCCTCTACAGCCCCTCTGCCCACCTCAGTGGAGCAGTGGGATGGGGAAGGCCCTGGCAGTGCCTGGATGGTGTCGCTGCAGTGGCGGGTTCTGCTGCTTGCCATGGTCTGTCAGACAAGTCAGCATGAAGCAAATGATTGTGCTTGCTCGTCGTTGCACTTGGACCACTTTGTTTTGGTCCCTCCAATGGAGCAAATGGCTTTTCAGGTGCTTTTTGGTTTAGAGAAGGACTGTTGCTCTCTGGGGTTCTTCAACATGCTCCGGTTTTGATTACGATCTACACCTATTTTGAGAGATGCAAGAGACTGTCCCTGCCCTTATGTAATCTTTAAGGGTGCTACATCCTGCATCAAAATAAAGGAGTGGCTAGAAACGAGTGTAAGAGTAATATCAGCACAAAACGAACTGCTTTCATTCATAGCTGACCAATTTACAGACTTAAAGGCAGCTCTGGGCAATGGAGCTCTGGAAAAGCCCTGCAAATCCCTGAGAACAAGGACCTGAAATCTAAGCTAGGGCTTTGTAAACTTATAGGAGGGATTTTCTAGCAGAATAGCAGGGGAATTAATGCAAGTGGAAAATACAGCTTGTGATTCACATAGAGGTCTCTCTAAGGGGCTTTGAAAGGAGCTGGGGCTGCTGTTTGCATCACACTGATACCAGTCCCATGCTTTAGGGCTTCCACTTGCTGCTTGTTGTGACTGAAAAGGAATTTATTTCTCCTTTGGCTATGACTACACACAGGAGATAGATAGTGATGCCTATACATCTTGCTTGGTGGCTCAGAAACACACCACCGCCTTTGGAAATAGAAAGGATTTCTGTTTTCCTCAGGTGAGATTGGCAAGGGTTGCACTGCTTTCTTTCTGTATCTCTTTTCTAAAGCGGAGCGTGGTTAGTCGCCTGGGAGCTCAGTCTAATGTATCCCTGCTCATACAGACACCTGAGATATCCATAACGCTCTTGGGCTCTTCTAATCTCTTGTGCATCTCTTCCTCATAGTTTGCTGTCGCTGTCCTTTGCAACAAGCCTTAACTTTCTTGCCGTGCACCAGGGGTGGTTGTGTGGCTTTTGGAGTCAGTGCTACTGCAAGAGCTAACAAGAGGTGCTTTCCAGTCTTGAGCTCCCCTGACGTCCTCTCTGTTCTCTGCACTTCCGTAGCTGAGTTACAGCATCTTTTTTTGTTACTCTTTTCATATTCAAATGATTGCCTCTGTATTTCCCTTCACAAAACCTGTGGGTATTGCATACTAGGGATTTTGTATGCAGGAGAACAGACGGCCTTTGGATAGGAAGGCTTCATGATATCAGAAGAGGCATCTTCCTCGTATTACTGTACTGTATAATCAAATATAGGAGCTGTTCACAGATGGCAGAGCCATCCCAATCTTTAGTTTCATATTGCACTTACAGCCACTCACTGCTCTTCTGAGGAAAGAAAATGATGTGTTTCAGAGGGAAATTGATAAAAACTTGAGAATGTTCATGAGTTTCCTTTAACCATTTTTTCCTTTCTGAGTATAAATAAATAAAAATGCACCTGTAAGCAGTGGTGATGAGTTTGTAGGAGCTCTGTTGTGTTCTTATGGCAACGGGAGCTTTGGGAGGCTGGCGCTGAGAGCTGGGAGCTGCGTGCATTTCTGGGGCGTCAACAACCATCTGCTCCCGGGTGCCTTCATCCCTTCCATGGCTTTCTGTGAGGCATCTTGTTATGTGCAGACTTTAAGACAGTCTGGTTTGTGCAGACCAGCATCACCGGAGCTGTGCCAGGGCCTGCTGATTGCACCATGATTTAACTGAGGTTGATTTAACCCAAGATCTGGAATAGCTGGTGCTGCTGAATGAGGCTTAGACTGCTGCAATGAGCAAGAGGGTCAGCGGTGACAGCCCAGATTCCCTCTAGGTGCTCCCAGTCTTTTTTGTTCTAGACAGTTTGTCCTATTTCCAAAAGGAAAAGTTCATTGATTGATGCAGAGGCTTCCTGAAAAGCTTTGAGGCAAACACAGATGCAGAGCAAGGGTCTGAGAAAGGACGATGATGCCAATGTATGAGGCCTGCCACACTGCTGCCATTATGCAGAATGGAAGTAATTAACTCTTCATGAATAGTTAAACTTAAAGAGTTAAGAGGTGATTCTATTCCTCGGCCGGCTTAGCAAAATAGCTGCATCCCATGGGCTTTGCCACAGACTGAGCTGGATTTGGAGAGCTGTTCCCACAGCTCTAGTCAAGCTGTGCAAATATTCTGAGCACATTTAATGTATGTAAATTAAATTAATGTTAAATCACCGTGTCTCTGTGGTAGTGAATGGTACAGAATAAGCAAATGGGAACGCACAGCAAAGGGAGGTGATTCAGCTGTCAGCTCATGTGCGCGAATATTTCCCCAAACTCTTTGCTAAATGGAGAGATCACAAAAGTACCATTTTACTTAAAAGAGCAAATATTTAATAAATGCAAAATATGTGACATTATTATGTTTCTTCCTGGTTAATCCTGCACTGCTGGAGCTTTAGCTTTATTGTTCCAGTTTGATAATTTAGTTTTCTAAAAATAGCCAGCCAGGGTCTATCTTGCATTTCATTATTTTATGAATACTCCTTTGGACGTTCAAAGCCACAAAAGTCAGCCACCAAACTCACGCTGTACAGCAAATATTGTTCCTTTCTTGGGCGGATGAATTATTAATAGAGGCTGGCCTTTTTTTTTTGATGCAGGAAGTTCCAATGAGTTGAGTTTTGCTACAAAGATTTTAATATTGTATTGCTGAGCTCCTACTGCAGGTAGACAGATATAAAAGCTGATGAATTATGAATGCTTTTGCTAATGCCACCAAACTGGGAGCTAAGTAAAAGGGTGGCAGTTCAGGGGGAGGCACAGCTTAATTTCCTCTGAGCTTGGTATATAGGTAAAACAGGCTGTTTGAGGGGTCTAAAGCTCTACCCAGATTTTGTCCACAACAAAATATGCCTCTATATTTATCAGATCTGGCTGTAGGGGTTTTCTGGCAGCTTTATTTATGATTTTTTTTCCCCCTAATGTAAAACAAATAATCTCTTTATTGTTGATGCCCTCATGGGCTTTTAATGACCGTGGGTAAAGAGGCAAGAGTATGAATAGAAATGGTTATTTTTGCTCCTACCTGGAAAAGGCACTTTTTAGCTAGAGTGGAGTCAAATGAGAAATGGACTCGTCTACAGGAAAATTTTTGAAAATGAAGTGTGCAGCGCTGCTGTCTCACACATTTAGTGGGGAGGGAGTTACTGCAGTGTGCAAATGCTATTGCAGCTGAAGGGCAGCACTAATCAAGTGGTGAAAGACTCCTTCCCCTGGAGATTTGTCTTGGGTACGATGCCTTGGGTAGGAGTTTTAAAGTGAAACTACCTGACAACAAACACCTAGACAGGAAAAAAAGCTTTTGCATCGATCAGGACTTTTCATTCAAAAATCAGAATTGGCGAAAGGCCCCTTTGCAGTGAGTATCCGCCCTGGTTATTAAGGGAAGGGAGACTCTGACTCTGCTCGTGGCAGTGGCGAGGTGGGACTGGCGCTTTGGGTAGATCTGCACCACAAACGTCCTCCCGAGCTGCCGAGGACCCTGCGCTCGGGGCAGGTGGTGGCCAAGAGCCCCCATTTTGGCGCCCTCCCAGATGAGCCGGGGTGAAAGCTGCTCTGGGACGGGGGCACTGAGATTTGTGCGTGAGGTACAGCAGGCAGCGGAGAGCACTGGGGCTCCCAAGGCGCGTGCTTGCAAAATGGTGAAAGCAAATAAATAAAAACAGAGGTGTTCGTCCCCCTTTTCTTTTCTTTTCCCTTTGTGCTTGCTACCTAAGTATAACTCAACTTGAAAGGATTGTGGAGCATAAGGGCAAACAGCAAATTATTCCTTTCAGAAATGCAGGGCGGTACTTTTTCTTTTTTTGTCTATTTATATGTATTTTTTTAAGTTGGGGCCAGATTGGTTCCTTTGATCTTGAATTGCAGCCCGACTGTTCCCACTCCTATTTCCTAGCTCGTCTTCTCTCATCTTGCCTCTCTTCCTTTTGATCTCGCGCTGTTACGCTCGCACTTGTGCTGCGTGAGCAGCATCAGCAAAGGCGAGAGAGACCCGGGTGGGCACAGGCAGGGGGCATCTCTCCAGCCTGCAAATCCCTTGTGCAAGACGCCTCGTTGCTCAGGCCAGGATGCCAAAGCTCAGCATCCGTCCAGCTCCGTCTGCGGAGTCCTCCTCGTGTACTTGGCTCCTTATGGTGCAGTGGGAAAGGGTGCAGGTCAGTTCCATGGACATGCAAACCTCCAAACCTGCAAACTTTGTTTTGTTTAAATCAGTTTCATCTCAGTCTTTACTTGTGCTCCTTTCTTATGGCATAGCTAATGCACTTTTCCCCTTTATGGCACAGACTTACACAGCACCGACAAGATGGTCTGGGCACGCACATACCACAACGGGCCAAGAGCGCTTGGGGAGCCCCAAATACATGGAGATGCCTTCTTGGTTGTGCCTGGTCACTGCTGATGATACACAGACACCGTGGTTTTATTTTCTTGCTGCTCAGTATGCAGCAATGCCTGTGACTGGGTAGAGAGAAGCTTTTGCACCGCAGCTTCCCATCCCCTGCTGTAGCCATAAGAAATCCCTCTCCTTGTGTTTGCTTCAGCCCCCTCCTAACTGAACACAGGGCTATGTCAAACCTTTAGATTTCTGCAAATAGAGGCAGCGTGATTTATTATGCTTACTTTTTAAAGAAAAAACAAAACAACCGCTGGATGGACAGAACTCGGGTAGCTGCTGTGTGCTGGTGTTTCGCTCCAGGCTACGTTTGCTGTTTCTCCAACCACTTTTGTTGGAGACGGACTGATAAGCATCACCAGACAGTTTTGTTCGCTTTGCCCAGACAGAGGGATTAAAGCAAGTAAGTGGCTTAGGGAGATCAAGCTTGGCTGAATTTTACTCTTTTGAAACAGAGTCATAGCTGATAGTTGCCCAGTAGCATTTAAGCAATGAGAATATTTAAAGAGCCAAAGTTAATATATTGGAGACCAGTCCTCTTTCCTTTCCGTGACTGTATTTTACTGCTAAAATATAGCTGTTTGCACTGCTGTAAAGTGGCAGTGGCACTGAAACCCTGGGACAAGATAGGGTGTGGGACAGAGTGTTCTTAGCCTTTAATTCTCAGCCATGGGAGATGCATCTCATTCCAGGGAGCAGCTTTAGATAAGCTGGTGGAAAATTTCTGGCAGTTTTGCTGCCAGAAAAGAAGTATTTTCTGTTTTTGTCTTGTTTTTGCCTTTTTTTTTTGCTTTTCCCTGCAGAGGTAAAGTGCTACCTAAAGGTGACCTACTACCCTCCAAGCGTCACCTTTGTATCCAGAACCCTGCAAGACAGACAGAACTGTGTTCTGGTTTTTAATGGCATTTAGTTAATGACACATAAGCTCTCATGAAGTTTTGCTGTTGGAGCGATGCGACCCTTGGTAGCTCATTACTGTTCTGGTTAATCCGGGCAGGCAGGACAGGCGGATCAGCAGAACTGGGGTTCTCTGCTTGCAAATCTTGCAGCATGGGAGCTTATTGGTACCTAACTGCCTTCCTTACAGTGAAACCACAGCCAAGCAAATGGGCGACAGCAGGGTGCATATAATTATTCTTTTATGCTAAGGGAGGAGAAATCCTCTCCTCTTCAGTCGCAACGCTGCAGTTGGCCTCTTCTATGCCACTTCTTAGGTTTATCCCAGCACAATAGCAATTGATGTATCTCTAGCCTGTTGCCTGCCTTCTCTTTAAAAATGTAATGTAATCCTTAAAAAAGCTTTGACTGTGGATGTAATTATGTCCTTGAGAAAAGAAGGTAATAAAAAAAAATATGCACAGTAAAGAAAAAATAAAAAGAGTGAATATAGAGGGACAAAAAGGAGATAGGAAAGAAAAATTGAGTTTTTCTTTTTTTCAGAAAAGTTAGTGCTGTCGTGGGAAACCAGGGGAGAAGGTTGTGGCATCACAAGGGGGTAGTGTGGAAGGTGCAGGGACCAAAGACTTCCATGATCCAAAGTGTTTCTGCATCACGAACAGCATGGGAAATCCCAGTTATCTGTCCTGCCTGGTTTTAGCTGGATCTCATAGTGGTAGGACCTCCAAATAGGCAATGAGGAGGTCGGAGCGGTTCCTGCCGACATCTTCTGCCACACGGATGTGCTGCCTACCTTGCTCTTGAGCTGGCACCTTATTTTCATGATTGTTTTTTTCCTTAATGTTTAGCGGAACGGCACTTCAGGCTTAAGAGCCAACGCTGCAGACAGCTCTGTATGTGGCTGGAAAACATCCCAATAAAATAAGCAGATGTTGTCATTAAAAATAAAGCAGCAAGCCTGCTAAATAGAGTTTCCCCTGAAGACAGGCAAAATACCTCATGTAGTGTACGCTGAATTTTACATGTTTTACTTAGAATCTGGCAGATTCGACCTATGCAGACTATTAATAAGTGAAAAACCAGGAGGCAGAAGAGGGACAGTACCAAAAATCTGCAATCATCACACTTTTAGGGATCACTCCTAGGGAAGTGATCGTCCCCCTACACTCAATGCTGCTGAGGCTGCTCCTCAAACACTGTGTTCAGTTTTGGGCCCCTCACCACAAGACAGACCTGGAGGTGCTGGAGTGTGTCCAAGGAGGGACAGCGAAGCTGGTGCAGGGGCTGGAGCACAGACCTTATGGGGAGCGGAGGAGGGAGCTGGGGTTGTTCAGTCTGGAGAAGAGGAGCTTCAGGGGAGACCTTACTGCTCTCTACAGCTGCCTGAAAGGAGACAGAGGTTGATCTCTTCTGCGGTATAACTACAGATGGAACAAGAGGAAATCAAGGTCTCAAGTTGTGCAAGGGGAGATTCAGATTGGATATCAGGAAAAAATTCTACATGGAAGGAGAAGTCAAGTGTTGGAACAGGCTGCCCAGGGAAGTGGCAGAGTCACTGTCCCTGGCAGTGTTCAAGAAATGTGTAGATGAGGTGCCTGGGGACATAATGTAGCTGGCATGGTGGTATTGGGTTTACGGTTGGACTTGATGAGCCTGATGGTCTTTTCCAACCACAGTTATTCTATGATTCTGTGATTCTGTATGTGGTGTAGCTGTGCAGTGGTTGGTCTGTGATGAGGTGCTTGGTCACTGAAGTGCATGGACCCATGTGGGCACCCATCCCTCTTCTCGAGCTTTCGTATTTTCAGGTTTTTCATGTTTTAAGGTTTCTCTGATAATTGTTTTTGCACATGTTGGGGGGATTGGCTCTGTAACTCCTGGTCGGTTTGAATTTCCCATTCCTTGTCAGCACTTCAGCCTCTTCAGATGTTTCTGATCATCCTGAGGAATTTGGGGCTGGAAAATCCTTCCTTCGTTATCCATTAAAAAAAAAAAATTAATAAACAAAAGCATTGTGTGTTATAGCATTTAAGGCTGAACCTTTTACAACCAAAGCGAGGAAATGGAAAATGGCAGTCCAGTTTGGCTCATGTGCTGCTCGCTAAAGAGGGATCCCAGCCTGAAGGCATGTGCTTCTCCATCTCGATTTGGAATTCCCTTTAGTTGTTATGGATGAACATTTTCTATGGACTAGCCAAAAGAAGGGTCGGAGTAGTAGCTAAGGATATACATTTTCTAGGAGATCAGGTCAGAGAAGAGATTGTTTTATCCAGGAAAGGACAGTGAGATTTGGGGGGGGGGGGGGGAGGGGGAGGGGAGCTCCCCGACCTCATGCCAAAATGAAGCTTTCCAAATGCTCTCTGAAATAGTTCATTTTATTTCCATTTCAAGCTTTGGAAGAAAATGTAATAAGGTTTGAGACTGTCATTTTGGAGGGAGAAAGAAAAGGGGGAGGAGGGGGGAAGAAAAGAAATCCTATATTGAAATACTTCTTTCTGAAATGTTTGTGACAGAATAAGTTCCAACTTCATTTTCATGAGATTCTTTCCCTGTGTCCTCTACAGGTCTGGGCATAAGTGAAGTGTAATCTTAGCTAAAAATGTCTCAGCTGATGAACCCTGAAAGGTGAAAAGGATGTGAACTCAGCCAGAGTGAATGGCTTTTTCATTTCATAGGGATATTCATAAAGGTCTTTATTTTGGGGGGGTTACACGAAGCAAAGTTATCTCTTTTTGCCTTCATTCAGCCTTCCCTTTAGAAATGTCCTGAGAGCAACTCTACACATTTATTTTTATAGAGCTCTTGATATAGTTTGCTAGACTCCTGTCAAGTCCTTTAAACTATGAGTGGTAGATGCCATTTCTTGGAGATTTGGTCTATATATGGTGATTTACTGGGAATCCACAGGACGTAACGCTAAAATCCATATTTGCAGGGTGAGCATGTAGCTTCCACAGGATGTAACACTAAAATCCATATTTGCAGGGTGAGCATGTAGCTTCCTAAGCAGCATGGTTCTTACCATTTTGTCCTTTTAAACCTGCTTTTGTCCTCAAAACATGGCCCCAGGGAAGAAACCTCAGATTGCCATTTTGGCGGCAGAAACTAAAACTGAGAAGGTGGAAGGGAGGGTAGAAGTTAAACAGAACTTGCATCTTTGACTCGGAGCGAGACCTTTCGTTTCCAGGCATTGCAATATGCACGTAAATATGGGTTATTGCTCACAGAGACTTAAACAGAGAAGGACTTGATTCCTGCACACATTAAATCCTGGGAAAATGTTGTACCGCATGTTGGAAGAAAGCGTATTTTGGAAGAAGGTGATACAAAAACCTGTTCTGATGCAAAAGTTCAGGGAGAAATTTTGACAAGCTGTTGCTGATCTGTAATTTCTTTTGTTGCAGATTTTTGGAAAATGGAAGGATATTCAAAAACATCTAGCACTCTTGCTGCCTTCAGCAACTGGCAACCAGTTTTCCCACTGAGCTGAGGATCTGGCTAAGGAAATGTTCCCATTAGGTGTCAGTGTATTCTTTGGTGTTGTTTTGCTAGGTACTACTGTCTGTGGGAAGGACAAGCAGATCAACATAATCTTCCCCTTCCAGTAGAAATATAAGGAAGCCTTAATTAAAAGGATATGGCTTCTTCCTGCTTTCTTTCTGCCATGTGCCTGCTCATGGGAGCTGCTTGGAGTCCCTCACAGTTGCATATGAGCTAGGAATTGTGGAAACGATCATTTAAATGGTCCTTCTCTCTTTCTGAGCTGATATAACAAGACAATCTATACTACACGATGTATCCCGTTTTCTCTGAAGCTTTACTTTCAAGTTCCTGCAGTATTTTGCCCATTTAGATGTATTCTTGCACCACAGTATCTAATCTGGGGGTCAGGTATCTGGTAGCATCAGCATGATTTCTTATGTGGAAATGAGTGTTCTACGCTTATAATTTCTGGTCTTTCACCAAGAGGTGAAAAAGTCTGGGTGGAGGAAAATCTTTTAATCAAAAGCTATTATCAACAGCAATAATTTTTCAGTTTGTAATGCTTTTGTCAAAAATGCATCCTCTTAACATCCCGAAAGCTGAAATTTCAACTCAAAATACTCAGGATATCATAGTGTTGACATCCTGCCTGTTTGCAAAGAGCAAGTTGACTCTTGCCTAGGCAGATGGAGCTACCAGAAGAACACATACGGGCCAGACGACTTGGGCTATGTAAATTAAAATTTGACTTTCTTCCTTTCTGCTCTGCTTCACCCTTGGGCTTCTCATCTGCTCTAGACCAGTGATGTTCCTTACTTACAGTGTTTATTATTTGCAATGTTTATTACTTATCATATCTATTAATAGCTAAATTTGCTGCATTTCTCTCTGAAGTGTATGGTACTAGCAACTGCTGGAAATAGGACGCAGATTAAAGAGACTGTGTGTTTGTATCAGTTTGGCAGACTCAGTAACTACCTGTGAGACTGATGCAATTGCCTTTGTTTCTTGAATCTAAACATCATTTTTGCATTACATATATATTCTCCTCATTTCCACTTGCATGAACTACAGAGTAATGACATTTGGGGAGTTCTTTGCACATGATAAAAGGAGACATGACACTTGAGGCTATTGGAAGAAGTGGAAACAAAAGTCCTTAAAGCCAATCCAGACAGTCTTGAAACATGAAAGCAAGTTTTATTATAGAGGTTAGTTTACATTACACTCATTTATTAAAACCTAAGGACATCTTTATAAAAACTACCGTATATAAAGACAAGAGCAGTGCAATAGCAGTGTAAAACATGTTTTTGGTTTACCTGGCAATCACTGTAGAAAGACAACAAGATGCATAATATGAAGTTAGAGTATACTGCAAAGAATAGGACAGGATTAGATCAAAAACCAGATTAGCAAATCACTGGACACGGGCACATATTGAACTCAAACACTGAGCGTTATGTAAACAATATTATTGTCAATGTGTTAATAAAGAGTAACTACTGTGACCCTAGAATTTCTAGTTAGCTTAATTAGCCTAAAATTTGACTGCAGACTATTAATAGACTACTGTACCATATACCTTATACTCCTAGTAACTTACCATTTACGTAAGAGGAGAACTAGCAGAAATGCCTGTCTTGCACAAAAAGAGTTTTGAAGGCTGGAAAACACATTTTTTTTTCCTGCTGCGTGGGTAGGTTTTTGCTTTTCTGTTTTTACTTTCCTTTCAGAGACCATTACTGGTGGTTAAATAGAATGGGCTTGAAAAATCACTGTGACGTGGCACTTCATAACTTCTTCATGTGGACAGTCTTTGTACAGAAATTACAGCCATAGTAAAACTATCAAAAACAGTTATCTAAAATAGCTGCTACAATATGCTGAAGTATACATTAAGAGGCCGGATTGTTTTCACTTTGTTTGTAAGATTGATACCAGGCACAAATGATGGTTAATTACAACACCGACTCCTGCACAAGCTTTATAACATATTATTTTTAATGTCCTATATTACGCACAGCAATCATTAGGAAGTTGGACAATCAGTTCCTAGCAAAACGTAAGAGAGGAAACATGTTGGGCAAGGAAAGAGGCTTGCTGGAGCACGAGTATCATAGTAGCCACTGAAATGGGCTGTTGCCTTTGCTAAATAGGATGTACAATGGTGATATATACTTCTGTAAAGGGTAATTTTATACATCTATTCTTTTTTTTCCCAATTATATTAGGATGGACATAAAGAAAGTATATTTATTTTAGCTGAAAAATCTTTTGTTTGAGAGAGAGATTGTGCTGGAGCCAGTCTCTTTCTTTCTACAGACTTAACTGAAGAATTCAGTGCAGTTTATATCTGGGTTGCCACAATTAATTTTCATGTACAGGGAGCACAGAGCACAACTTTAGAGATAGGTGAGATGTTTGGACTGCTGTTTGCCTCACCAGTGCTCTTCTACAGTGTCTCCAGCAATACAGGAGAGGGGCTGATGACGATGGTGGTCGGGAAGCAGCACATGGTGCACTATTTCCCTTTAAGGCCCAACTATTATTAGTCTTATTCAAGATCTTATGTTCTGCTAAGCTAGATAGGCTATCAAGTGATTATAATAATATAGTTGATGAAAACTTCATCATTTATATCCATAAATTAATCGGTGAACAAAATCTAAATTTCTGCCAGAGAGCATCTACCCTATGTATGTTAACTGTCTCTGTCTAGAGATTCAAAAAAAAAAAAATAAAAAATGCACATCAGTTACAAGGTATACATGTACCAGAAGTAAAGCATAAAACTGCTCATTGATAACGCACAATTCCCAAAGGGAAAAAACCCCTTACAAAATACAGTAAGTCACACAAACCAGTATCAAATACAAATTCCTGCATGAACATAAGCTTTTTGCAAAGATCTCTGTGGTGGCTGCAACCTCACAACTAAAGCAGCTGCTGGCAGCAAGTAAAAGGAGTCAATAGGGGCCTGTAAAGTGTTGGGGTGAGAAGACTCTACTGTAGGATTCTTCTCTGAAAATGAAAATCTCTCAGTGTGCAGGGTTGCCCCCTCATCAGTGACACCTGAACACTCACTAGCTGCTGGCTGGCCTTCCTCCCTCGGCGATACTCTGCTTTTACTCACCGTATGGTTTGCAAAGAAAAGAGGCATGAGCATATTCCCACCCTGCCTCAGCCTAGGTCTTCGAAGACCTCCAGGCTAACACAACTGGCCTCCCCTTCTTTAATCTCCTGCCTCATTGGCTCCTCCGGCAGTATTCTGGGTGGGCTTTGTGGTTTTATCAACTTGCACTATGGGAGCTCCAATCACTCAATAACCTATCCCTCAGGAGTTCAGGGGAAGACTAAAATGTGAGCAGAAATAGGAGGTACAAAAAGAAAACTTGATGTTACCTCACTGACAAGGTGATCCTGAAATAGGCCTTACAATAAAACACAAAACAATTCATATTTGTAGGACAGACATGAGGGATGAAGAAATAATTTGGCATTAACGTGGCCTTGCAAGGTGATTTCCAGATGAGCTTGTCTGCCTGGTTGCCACTGCCAGGTGGCAATATAGGACTGAATTGCACAGGAGATGTTCCTGCAAGACATGGTGACCGAGTTCAAAACAAACCTGTCCTGTGGCCTGGTAAGTCACACTGTTGCAGCGTGCTGACTGGATGAAGAAACCCTTCGGTTTGTGGGGTCTGTCAGCATCTGCAGGAATTGGAATATTGCCGTGTAAACCAGAGGGACATCAGTGTTATTGCTTTGCAGTGTAGGTTGTGATTTTTTCTTCTAATTTTCTACCCGTTTCAAGCAGGATGAGGGGCAGTGGTGCTCCTATTCTGCTCATGAAAAAAGCTGCCTCTTTCAGGAGGACCTGTGGGGTTGGAGCCCATCGGCACATGCCAGCGTTTGGGGTCTTAGATAAAATTCTATTGTTGGTCTTAAAAAGAGTAGTAAGGTTGAAATAGTTGCTGCCCTGCAAATCTGACTGAGCAAAAGGGCTTCCCTTAACTAGTAAAGTGTGAGGACGCCAGTGACTGCGCCTGGCAGCATCTGCCCTGTTGTGGCATCGCGTCCATCAGAGAGCTTTGGCAAAACTCACATTCACTATTCAGACACTCAGATTAGGCTCGAATGGCAATAGCTGGATGGGGAGGCAAAGAAAAGTTACCTATCAAAGGGTGGTCTGGTGACCTTTTTCCACCTTTGCGTGGATTCGCCAGAGCAACTTGATTTTTCTTTCTGCTGAGCATCTCCTCAGATATGATACTTCCCTTCAGAGATAATATTAGCAATCTAGAAATATTGCTTACAGGCTACTTCCTTCCTTCTGGAAACTCTTTCTACGCCATTTGTCTACAGAAGTTGTCCGAATTGTGATTTTCTTTAGGTGACTTGATCAACCTCCATCCTGTAGTCTTTCTCTCTCTCATGCTTATCTTCCCTTTTTTCCTACTCTGTCATTTAGTTAGTTTTCTTGAAAGCTGCTCCTTGGAGGCTGATCTTACCTCTCCCATCTTGAGGCACATCAATATAGTTTTCTGGAAGACAGAAAAAAAGGCAACGTTCCTATTATGTGTCATGACCTTGCAACATTAAGGTATTTTCTTATAGATAAATCCAATTATTTTTTTCAGTTGTGGGTTTAATTGCGGGGAGGGATGGTAAGGAAAGAGGAAGGAAGAGGGCAAGAAAGAAAGCAGGGGTGTTGGGAGGACTCCTACCAGCTGGGTGCACCAGGGCAACAGCAGCCCGAAATCTGGGAATTTATGAGGAAAAAAAATGTGATGCTTTCCTGCATGTCGATCAGTCTTGGCTGCTGGAGATGGCAGGTTGATGTGGACACTGCAGAGTGCCCCATCCCAGAGATGCTGACAGCAATTCACCCTTGGACATAGCTGGAATCCAAGATGATAGAGATACAAATTGGATTTCATCCCAAGTTAATTTTTTGTATGCATGCCAGTATAACATTCCTCATTACTGCACAATTGCACCTGTGAGAATTTGCCTTTAAAGGGTGTCTGGAAAGGCGAGCGAGGAAATGCATAGACCTGCTAAACTCTTCATTTCTGCTGCTTTGTAGGGTGCCCTGCAAGTACTGTGTGTGGCAGACTGCTTTCTGCCACAACAAGCCTACTTCTAAATACGCTTTGCTTGCTAGGACAATCTCAGAGGAAGTGCGTAAAGTTTCCATGAGTGAACGTCATTCCTGTGACTGTATGGTAACTGCCTGTATAAAATGCCAAGGAATTTTCTTATTGCAGAATATTAGAATATTCTTATTGTTAACTAGGTATCTAACAGACAAAGCACAGACCACTTCCTCTAACCCCAATTCCTTTCATATAATGAAAAAAATGCATCCCTATTTCCACATATGTAAAATAGAATTATACATGTGTCTTTTCCTTAGAAAGTATGTGTTACTTTCTGCTTGAAATGCATCCTGAACATAGCAAATGCTATAAATCTGCCCATACTCACCTTGTGCAAAATGTGTGTGTGTGTGTATGTGCACAAAATAGGCTGTGATTCATTGGCATATTTAGCACACAGGCAAAAGGGATGACAACCTAACTAGGTTAATTTTTAAGACAGACCAGGATTAATAATAAAAAGAATGAAAAATTAAAGCAATGTACTTTTTGCTCAAATAGGCAAGCCTTATGGTACAAACACAAGGTATTGGAGGCAGAATTTTGTATTCTAGTCATAAGAATACATAATTAACTTCTTCCACTAGACAGAGTTCTTTACATATCAGGTATTCCCAAGTCTGCCTGCTGAATTATACATACTGCCTGCTATTACCGTATAGAGTACAGAGAAATATCTGGGTTAGACTGCAGAACCTCTCTGGGAATCAGCACGTTCAGGGGTTATCTAGCGTTTACCCCTCAGATCTATTCAGCCTGTGAGCCTGGACTCCCGGTTTTGTGCCAGCACAACTCCATTGACACTGCAGTGGTGGCTCTGAGCAGCAGGACGAGGTCAGGTAGGTGGCCATGTAAGCCCCAGCTGAGCTGTTTTGTGTTAATTCAGCTTTGGGTTCGTCTCCAAGGCCAGGGAGGCAGACAGAGTGGAGATGCCATCTCTGACCAGCTCTGGGGATTTACGTCTTCACCCAAAACTCAATAAAATGAAACCTATTTTGAGGTTGCTTTCAAATGACCAAATATCCCAGACAGCCTAAGTCAGAGCAGAAATCCATCAAAGTTACTTTGGATCATTTTGTTCTTCCTCTGTGCCAAAGTAGACACTAATGCAATAGGAAAACATGCCTCCTGTGAGGGCTGCAGGCCGGGGACGTTTAAAACAAGGTTTTAAAGGTGTCTCCTGAGACCTTTTTGAACTAATTTAAAAAAATACCCCAAAAACAGTAAAAGCTGCTGTCAAAACTAGGAGCTACACATGACCCTCAGAACAGGGTGGTTGTTGCTTTGCACTTGTTTGCACAGAGCGAAGCACCCTTTCACTCAAAGGAAATGTTTTACTAAACTAGTTTGAATTATTTAAAGCACTAGATAGGGTTTCTTTGATATATTTTATGAGCTAGTTACAGATGGAGTAGGTACAGCAGCCATTTGTGTGTACCAGGCCAGACTGAATTTATAAATGTGTCAGACCCATCAGCCCTGGTAGGATTAAAGCCAGGATAGAGAAAGGGGAGAGAAATGCTTAACGAAAGGAACAAACCTCCCCTTATGATCTGTTAAGGAATGGCAAATAAAGCCCAAAGAAGACCAAGCCCACTTTCTGCATGTTCGCCTTCCTCCTGGCTTGAACCATGTCCTGCAGTGAGAAATAGAGGGGATTCTGATCAAGGCCAAACATGAGCTGGTAAAGTTCACAGGAGCTGTCTTAGCTGCTTTTGCTGCACTGGGGTCACTGAAAATGGCCATGTAAGGAAAAGGAAATGCTAACTCCCAGGTGCAGAGCGTCACACTCCAAAGCAGAGGCAGCAGAAACCCTCCCTCTTTGTCAACCGTGGTCACTTCTACTGGATTCTTCTGTGCCTCTATATCTAAGTGCAGGGCTCTGGGGCTGGCCCAGGTTGCTCCCCGATTACAGAAGTCGCCCCCAGCGCAGCACCCCTGACTGCCAGTGTCACTGTACGTGACGGCAGCGCCAGCAGCGCCCAGTCCAGTCACAATAATGTTCATCGCCCATAGCTAAAAGATTGCCTCTTCTTCCCCAGTAATGACTTTGCATGACAGCTTCGTTCCACTGGGGGAAAAAAATGACATGCATTAATAACGAAGAAATGATTCAGTTTGTCTGGATTTCTCACGAACTTTTGTCATTTTTCTGGCAAATGAAGTAAACCGTTGCCACGTTCACTGTCCCAAGGCCTCCTGCTAAGTTGGTGAAGATATGAGAGTGCTACCCTTCAGATGTGGGATAACAAAACAATCTCTACAAAAGTCCACATTTCTCTCTGGTATAAAATTCTAATCCTCTGATCTCAGCAGGTTTACTCTGTTCTGTGTCTGTTGAGATTCCGGTGCAATGCCTTTAAACCTGTTGAGGTGGCAGTGAAAGACGACTGTGTTTCTCTTTCCTCATAGAAAGAGCTTGATACAATGCTAGCAGGCAGCCTTCGGTAAAGAGAAGACCTTGGTGGATACAGCGATTACTACAAGCAACGGGATGTGCTCTCGCACCATAAATTGAGGGAGACAAGGCAGGACAATGCACTAGGTATTGGGAAAGAAAAAGGAGCTTCACAAGATTGAAAGGAAAGGATATGGGAAATGAATTGCAGGGCAACTACCAAATGAAAAGCCACTCAGTTGTCTAAATATATTACAAACTAGAAAGAAATGGAACATAATCTAATCCCTCCGCTTGTGGAGTCTGCCAAGGAGCAGGAAAGCAATTTTCGGAGTTTGGCATCTGTGCTCTCAAACTGCTATATTATACACAGCATATAACATTACATGCAAAATGTATGCTAAGGCACTGCTGAGATAACCAGAAAAGTAATGAAATGCCAGAATGGACACCGCCTGTGCAATCTTAATTTGAACCCCTTATTTGAGTGGAAGAAATATGAAAGGCTCAGACTTCCTAGACAGGTCTTTGATTCCTTTTTCTTTGGTAGACCTTGTATTGGTAAAACTTCCAAATAGCTGAACACTTCAGATTTTTAAAATGTAGGGAAAACACATCAAACACAATTATTTTTTTTTTCATGTTGACTCAATCCTAAAGACGTAGAGTAGAATTCCAAATTTTGAATATGAACACTTTAAGTAGTGACATTAGATGCTACTATCCTGCCTTAAAGGAGTAGTTTTGCCCCCTATTTTCATCCCCAGCCTCTTTGATCTTCTACTGCATTATATCACCTCTGAGGTAGCACAAATTTACCTTTGGTCTAACCACGTCTAGACCTTTGGTCTAACCATGCACAGGTGCTCTTTCAGAGGAGTTTATCTACTCTTACCTGCCCTTTGCAATCATTGCTGTAATTTAAGAGCATCAAGCAAAGGTAAGACCATTGAAACAGTGAGCTGCTGCAGAGTGGGACGTGAGCATGTTAGCTGATGCGTGCTGGAAAGACATGTGTCCTTCCAAGGAGGGGACAGGCCTCCTCACACTCATCCACGACACGGGTCTTCTGCAACGTGTCTTGAGCAGCACTGGGGTGTGCTATGCACTTACCAGCCTATGCAAGGCCATGAGGAGACAAAGCTTTTGCTAGAGTGGGGTAACGATTATGTTATATAATGCAGTCCTTCTGAAACAAAAAGATAGCATGCTTTGTGAAACCAATGCAAGGGAAGTCACGATCATATAAGACATTGCATGTGCGGATGTTGTTGCTTTGCAGGTGGCAAAGAAGGCGTGGGTTTTGTGCATTTTCCTTGGATTTTCCTTAGAGCAATCTATTTGCTCGCACTGCGATGCTCTGTACAACTGACTGCTCAGTGAGGAACAAGCTGGACAGTATGAATAGGACCAACTCAAGAAAGTGCATGTGGAATAGGGTCCATCTGCCAGTGTTTTTCGCTGAAAATGGAGTTGAATGTCACCTTTGTCAGTCTGTTCTCCGCCCTTCCACCTGAGCAGAAACAGGTGACACTCTGGTCCATGTTTGCTTCTGCTCCAGCGTGCAACGGTTGGGTCATTTCTCTGAACCGCCCAGTGTCTTGGACAGATGGCACCACAGAAAGAGTCCCTGACGAGCACACAGTTACTGTCAGTCACAGTCAGTATCCTCTTGTACTTCAGGGTCTCTGTCACCATCCTCTCCAGCGTTGCTTTTTAAAGTACTCTAGCTCCGGCTGAAGTCTTTCCTTTTACAAGCTCTTCAGCTTTGTTTTTTTTGTCTTGAATCAGAGGGCCATCTGCTTAGTCTAGCTTTAGGATACAGCCTTATGGAAGTGATGATATCAGTAGCAGATGAAAGTCCATCTTCCATCAAATCATGGACTCTGAGCAATAGATACGAGCTTAGGCCAGCAACAAGTGAGCTGGGGAAGTGTGGGATGAAATCTCTGTTGAAACACTGCTCTGGGCGCTAGGCAGAGCTCCGCCAGGCCTGGCGCGAGGTGTGTGTACAAATGTGTGTGTGAAAAAGGTAAGAAAGCAGGAGAATGTGGACACTGAAAGGTTTTTAGCACCCAAAATCTGCACTGAACATCCTCTACGCTATGAAGTCCCCGGGTGGGAACACAGGCTGTGGATGGGAATAGCGCCTGAAGCAGAAACTCAGCTTTAAATCCTACATCTCAGCAACTGAAGTTGTTTGGAAACAGATATGTACCTATGCACATACGTATGCAGTATTTTGCTGTTGGGGGAGAACGGCGGCAGAAGAGTCTCTACATTCCAAAAACAAGAGTTCTGGCCAGTGTATTATCTTTATTTTCAAATGCTGCAATGTTGTTACAGGACAGCTTTAAGAAATAATAATCATATTTTTCAGAATCCACACAGCTAGAATAAGAAGGATTAATAGAAAGGAACCTGTAAAGACTTGGCATATAAGAGCCAAACCTCAGATGCCTGTAACCAAGTTTATTCTTTGTGCACACAATAAATTCACTAGTTATGAATTATTTGAAGTACTTAAGACCAGCATGCTTTTGTATCTCAGGGAAATGCAGGTCTCATGAAAAATGAAGTTGTGTGTGCAACATCTCCTAAGAGACAATGGCTTAAAATCTGGGACTAGTTTGCTGAATACAGGGAAGAGAAAATGCCAAGCTGAACAGATGATCCATATGTACACGTGAAATCATGTTTTTTTTTTTTTTTTTTCCTTAATGTTCTTGCAGAAAATTCTTATTTCCTATTCAGGAAAGCATTGAATTTAGGAATGTTTCCTGTTCTGTAGCTACAGGATGCATCAAATAATATTTAAATGTTTCTTTTTGTAAATTAAACTGACCCACCAGATATTTAGAAAGTAATTACTATTTTTTTTCTTTCTTTCTTTCTTTTAGTTAAAATTGTATATGTTCAGAGTAGAATTGCTGGTCTGCATTATATAAACTAATTGTCCTATAAAAGCTTTAGTATGTTATAAATGTGAATGCTATATGAACTGTCTTGGGTATTGCAGCAACATACTACTATATTCAAAAGCAGAAATGACTGTTTACAATGTGTAACAAAGAGTTACCCGAAAAAGTTAAAGCACATGAATTTTGAAACTCAATGGTTAAAAAATATGCCCCTTTTTAGCAAGGAGTGCTCGTAAATGTGCGTTTTAAATGTCTGTCCCCGTTTCCTAAGAATGTCAATTCTCTTAGTCTGGATTAAGTTCATCAATGTGGAGTTCATTCACTCCCATGAAACCTGTGCTGGCTTCCATGAAGACTGGTGTAAAATAAAGTGCAGCTTGTGTTGCTGCTGAGAGACACTCGTTGGCTTTGGAGGGGCTGCGGAGATGCTGCAGGGGTGACACTCTGGCTTTGCAGACCGTGGTGGGCAGGAAGAGGCGCAGGGGCTCTCAGTGCCAGAGGGAAATATAAGAACGAACTGGAACCTGTTGGGCTTTCCTACATTCTACTGCTGGTCATTTCCTAGATAATTCTGGGAAGATCTTCTACGTAATGACAGTAAAGCCCTCTCCTGACATGAAATCACACATGAGGAGAAGAGATTTACACCAGTAGAGGATGTTTATCTCTTCAAGTTACTTCTCAGTTGGGTCCCAAGAAGTCCTTTTGCTAATCCTGAGCTCAAAGATGGTGTTTAGGAGGAACACTTGTATCTAACAGCCGTTTGGCTTGGTGCTGCTCGGGCCATTGCTTCAGGCTCTGAGACTATAGCGAGGGTCAGGAACTGCAGCTGCGTTTTGCTGGACAGAGATAGGTACAATCTCTCTGTTGTACTCCCTGGGTACAATTTTCTCTATTTTTTTAGTTGGACCATGTTTTACAGTCCTCATCTACAAATAGAAGTGATATGAAACTCAGAAGGCTGATGGCATAAATATTTTTTATGATGAACAAAAGTTTCAGAATAACTGGAAGCTTCTGGAAATGTATTTCAATTAATAGCAAAGGCTTTTAATTTGGTAGTTCCCGAATTGGTTAATAGTCTTGAACACAAGAGCAAAAAGATCTAGCTCAAAGTTCTCTTGGAAGCATCCTGCATTTTTTAAAGAAATATAAAATATTAAAACTTTTAATTTATGAGTGCTTAATGGAGAAAGGTTTGAGGCTTTGAGAGAAAGATTTTCAACGCAAATTGAAAGATCACTGAAAAGCTGTGCGTCTTCCATTACTGCAGAATAGCAGTATCATTATTAATGATGGGAAATGTGTTCTTCCTTCTCTTTATTGACCTTATTGGCTCCAAAAGTGATGGTCACTTCAGATGCAGGTGCCTAGAAGTCTGATGCCTTAGCTAGTGTGTCAGTATCTCCCTGTCTTCTCCCAGTCCTCCAGAAATCCTGAACTATAAAACTGTATATAACACTAGGACTGACTTCCTGTATGATGACACTTAGTCTTTAACTGTTACAGGCAAATATATGGTTTTCTACATCAGTATATCCAGCTCTGTGCTTTTTACAATCCAGTATTAATAAGTGGATGTTCTGCAGTCTCCATGTTCTGGTTAGAAACCTTTCTTCCTGAGGCTCATTTGTGAGCAGATGTGATCCACATGTTCAAGAGCTGTAACAAGCTGAAAGACTTTGATGGAAAATCCAAGGTTTGTAGGAATTTCCTCATATACTGCTACCTCTGGAAAGAAAAGCAGTTTCTTACATTAGTTATGCAGTTACAATGAATTTTTTCGCCTCCTGGTTTTCCAGAAGCTTAATGGCAGGGAAGGTTCACCCATGACAGTAGCTCCCAAGAACATTTCACGTCACACGCTCCTGCGTGTGTGGGCAATAGCTGGGCGGTCTTTGAGGCATGGATTGACACTTGATTTGTGCGCATTGAAAGCTCTTGTACTCCTATACGCCTTTAAAAAAGATCTATGAACCTCTGGGTATTTCTGCATCAGTGACAGCAACTGAATTACACGAGTGTCTCCAATTGACTCATGCCAATTTCCTCAAAGCTGGTGTTACAAAGCTTTCAATTTCTGTTGCCACAAAGAGGCTTTGACATACCTAAGATATTCAAGTAGTCTTCACATCTGCTGTGCTCTTATAGTGTCAGCCCACACATCTGAAATCCAAGAGAGCACAATGAAAAGTACGAGAGGCTTTAAGAGAGCCTGCCCTTCTACGTAAAATTCAAGTACATGATATGAGAAAAAGACTTCCTTTCAAGCTGCCTGGCAATTCAAATTTAATAGATCCATATTATTTGTAAGATAGTACTTTGCTGTAGATGCAAAAAAAAGCAAGCACCAAAACTTGCCACTCACTATGTCACGTAGCTCGTTGCTCTGCTGCCATTCCCTGCTTACACAACCTCTTGAGTACCCCAAAAGCTTTACTGGGCATATTTTAAAGCAAGTTAAACTGGGTTGATCTGAATCAGGTTGTTATGCCACCCCTTGTAGAACATCTCTTTTTGCTCTAGCCCTCCCTGCCAGCCTGGCTTCAGCCGGATTCAGTCTATTAAAACTGCTGTCCAGCATGTCCTGAAAGCAACGGAGCAGAAATACAAATCCCTCATGGAGATGGAGATGCTGGCATGTGCTGCAGGTGAGCGGAGGGTGATGCAAACATCAGAGCCGAGTGTGCAGTCACTGTCTGCAGAGTGCAGTGCTCAAGGTGCTGACTCCTTTCAAGTCAATAAAACCTAAACCTGCGGAAATTTCAGAGGAAATGGAAGCAGTGGAAGAATTTTCTCTGGATTATATCGGAAAGAAGGTAGCAAGGTAAATCAGATCAGCATATTGCTTGCACTGCATCCCAGCTGGATCAGCAGCAATTCCTAACACCACCACAAAAGACTGAGGGCTCTCTCTTTTCGTGGGCAGAGGGTTGTGCAGTGGCCTTGGCAGGAAGGGTGACCACTTCCTCTCTTGATATTCAACAACTGTCCAGCACTGAGATGGGCCACAGATACCAGCAAATGCTCCTCCTCAATCCCCACCTAGCCCCTCTATTTCTTTCCAGTTACTATGGTACTCCTCCTTCGTCATTTCCATTTTCTCTACTTCACATTAAAGACTGAATGCAATAGCTGCTTTCCTCTAGGAGAGTTGAAGCAATGGGCACGTGTTGCTTCTCTGAGGCTACCCAGAGCCTGAGCTTGCTTCAATGGTCAGTTAAGGAGGGTAAGAATCACTTTTAGCTCTTGAATTCTGATCCCCAAGCATTGCTTTACATTCACTTTCACTGCTTTACATTTACTTTCAGTATAGCCAATTTTTCTGTTTATCTCACAGCAATACAGGAAGTTTTTCATTTCTGGAAATAAAATGCCTATTAATGGCCCTTGGAAAAAATTGCCTTTATATCTTTTTTTTAAACACCAAAGAGCCTTATTTTTCTACTTTTCAGCATTAAGACATCTGGTCGTCTGTGTCACAGCTTAAGCTCTCTGTGGTGAGAGCTGGATTTCAATGTAGGATGACATTGTCACTGCGTTTCCTATTACTGTTCTTTGTGTATGATTTCTTTTCTTCAGCTGAATTTGTGCAGCTTTGCTAGCAGTATGAAATCTAAAATTCTTCCTTCTAAAATAAATGTCTGAAGACACTTCAAATAAGAGCACAGGACAGCCGTCTACTACTGCAATTTAAACTGGGTACTGTGCTTGACTTCCTATCGCAGGTCCAAATATGTTTATTTATACATGACTACCAAACAATAAGCATTTTTAATCTTTATTATTATTAATTTTAGTAATTAGGTGTAGAAGAGTTGTACCCACAACACCATCACTGGGAACAGCACTACATACTGGAAGACACTAAGAGATTAAAAGACTTTACTGTTAGAAAAACAGGCTTATATAGGGGCATTTCTTCCTTCTTCTCCCTGTTTCCCCCATATAAACAGGCATGGGAAGGATTGAGGTGTGGGGTACAAAAAGCAGCAGCCAACGACCCTGGGTCATTTTATCAGAGAGAAGGTGTGTTGGTGTGTTAGCTATATTGCTGATTCTACAAAGAAAGACCCTTTGACTCCAGTGCTGGTGGGGTTCTGCCTGGTTTCTAATTTTTACATTGTCTCAGAGCCAGATCCAGATATTCATCTGCGGGGGCAAAAAACTTCCCGCAGGTGCAGCAGGGTCCTTGCGCAGGGATCAATGGCAGTGCGTGACCTCGGGTGAACAGCTCTTCTTGAGTCGCACTACAAGTAAAGAGAAACAAAAAGAGTCTCTGCTTGGTGTCATCCGGCTGAGGTATTCCTCTTGGTCCGGCTTGGCTTGAATGGTAATTTTTGAAACAGGGAAATTTTTTGTTTTGGACAATTAAGCCTGCCAGCGGGTGGTTATTCTGCATTTGTTCCTTGTCATTCTTTATTTATTCACCTGTGTGTGTGCGCATGGGTGCGCGTGCCTTTTGTATTGTGGATCCACTGTACGAGCGTTTCTTCAGGACAAGGATTTTCAGCCTTTTGCACTTGCCCAGTGCTGACTGCGGTTTTCAGCAGCTATACAGCTTAATATTGGATGAAAAGCGGAACGAAAGTAATAATTCAAATGAATAATTCAACAACAGGTATCACGTGTGCATTGTAATGGAGCAACCTGCTGTGCTGCGTCAATGTTCGTGTCCACAATAATCTTTACAGCATTTCCAAATAAAAAAATGGAAGACAGTTACTTACATACAGAAATAATCTTCACCTCTTCAGCTGTCTTACTACCACTGCCTTGCTGTGCCTGCAGAACATCAATGAGGAGGATTTGGCAGGTGCTGCTGTGATGGGAATTTGCCCAGAAATTTATATTCATTGCTCCGATTAAGCAATCACTGCATAGTCCCATGGACACGAGCAGCTATTCTGCAGCAGCTGCATAATCAGGCCCGTCCTGGAATGAGGTGGGGAGGAAGAAGGATACATGGTTGTCCCCTGTGTTCAGACAAATGCTAGGGGACACAACAGTGCGATGAAGAATTGTGTGGTTCTGGGGTGCCCCCGGTGGCCTGTGCTTTCCCCCTACCTCTCTACCAGCTAAAATGAATCCCACTCTTCAAACTTTACCTCCTGAAATGGCTAGTGACTTGTCAAAGCTCCACACCGAACATAGTGATAAAAAACAAGGAGGAGCTTCCAAATGACCAGTCCATCCCCAGAGAAGAGGCAAGACGGACCCTAGCAATGCCTCTCTCCATACATTACAGGTAAGGCCTAAACAGGCCAAAGGCTTGGAATAGATGCTTGACTTACAGGTGGCTAAACTGACTGAGGTTAACCCCACACCTTAGCCAGATTTGTATGAATTAATCTTCCAGGCATTGGAATCTTTTCTGTCTTTGTTTGCCAGAGCCCTCCACTATCTGCAATCTCTTTCCCGCAAAGAATTTTCAGGCTGGGATCAAATAGCTTTTATGTTCTCCATGGGGCAGATTTTCCAAAAGTCAAATAGAACTCTGCAGCTCTTTTCCGAATGTTTTCCCATCTGCCATCACTGCACTAGTGAAGGTAGAGTTTCCCTCCAGCAATCTCACCACTGCTAGTAAGGAAACAGCTCCTGGCTTCTAACTGGTATCTTCCTCTCTATATGCTCAAGGAAGTCATTAGCTTGTTCAGCCATCAGACAATACAGGTTGCTGGAGTGTTACCTATTGCACACCTGGGAATTTTCTTTCTTTCTCTGCTCTCCATAATGGTTCCACGATGCTCTTCACTGATGGTGCCTACAGAACAGCAGCACAGAGTGAGCTGTGCTCTTACCCCTGAACCTTTTACCCCGTTTCTACTATCCAATGCAAAATGTGCAATCTTAGTATGGTGTAGCTGGAACTTTGTTGCACAGATAGGGATTCCAAATTTCCACTATCTATTCGGAAGGCAATATAATCTGTCTCTGATTGCTGGATGTAGCATGTTGTCTATATAAGTGTTGTAATGCCAACTTTTATAGAAGGGAGATGTACAGAACCTGTATGTAGTGCCAACAATTTGTGCATCATTTAATGACTGCTTCATCTTCTCATTGACAATCTACTTTGCCTTGCCAAAGCAGTTGATTCCAACGTGTGCTGGGCTGGTGAATGCATTTATTGGGATGCCACTGTGCACTGTGGTTTCCTCATTCTCATCCATGTCTGGTCAGGTGCAAAACAGAACTGGAAAAGTCAGTGTTCATATGTATGTGTAGAGCATGTTGAACTGCTGGAGCCTATGACTTGAATGAACCTCCATAATCTCAGGATTGCTGCCTCCTGATACAGGAGGTATGATGCCCTGGTAACCGGCAATATGAGACTGTGAGTGGGTGTGAGAGAGTCCCTGCCTTTGCGAGATACTTCCAGTAACCCTCAGTGACACTCAGTAACCATAAAAGCTTTTCTGTGTCTCTCCCGTCAAATGGAGATAACAGAATTTATTATCTCAGATGAACCCTGTGAAGATAAATACATCACAGCACAGTAAGCACTCATTTACTTCTGTAACATGTAGAAGCAGCACACAACTCCAGGTATCACCACTGGTTGTGAGAAGTGATTTTAGAAAAGGTAAGAAAATATTAGTGAATCCCTTCCATTTTTACTAATTTGTTTTCTAAGTTTTTCAGACCATGTTTGCTCTCTTCTAAATGGAGTAAATGAACAAAACAATAACAACAAAAATAAAAATACAATAAAGCTTTAATCAACATTTTAATCTTTACAAGCTCATTTCTATTGCACTTGTCTTTAACTCATCCAAAAACCATTCCACTGTAGCTAGCACTGTCTTGCAGATTTACTAGTGATAAGTCTTTGGAATAGTTGTTGGAATGATTCAGGTGTTTTTACTCCTTGGTATGTATTCCCAGGTATGTATGTATTCCCAGTAAAAACAGAGGAACAGTCAAGCATAGCAAGAGTTGGCACATGCTTGGCCCATTCTATTTTTGTTTAAAATAAAAGCAGTATCACTGTTAGACTGTATTTTCAATAGAAAAATCTCACCCATGCTTTCATCTTTTAATTTTCTTTCAGTTTGGGATACAAACGGGTTCTTCTAAGGTGGGACACACCTTGTTGTGAGCTTTGAGAGATTTTGGTGCATAGTAAAAAAACTAGTAAGAACCCCCCAGCCCTCTTTTTTTTTTTTTTTTTTTAAATGTCCCAAAAACACAAACTAAGCAGCTGTTTTTTCTGGATGATTTCAGCCTTGTTGTAAATTCCAGCTGCAGTAGAGAACTTTTAGAGATTTTTGGTGGTTGAAAAGTGAACTTTGGGTGCTTTCCAGTCATCCTTTCTTTAGAATTTTTTAGCTGAAAGTGTGCTTGCGCTATGCTGGTACATAAGAAGGCTCAGCAGCTTCCTATGACTCACCATTTTAAAGAGATGATAGGAATGCAAGGAAAATTGCTTTCCTCCCTCATCTGAGTGATTAAAAACTGTATCGCTAATTAACATAGAATACAGTTAATGCCTGTTTAATTAATTTACTATAGTTTTTGATGAAACGCACTGCAATTACTTTTCCAAACGGTGCAACATTATAGTAATGATTTTTAAGCAAGAAGAAGGCAGAGCGTGTAGGGAGTGTTTTAGCTATGAGAGCAGCAGCACTATAATGACTGCATGGAATTGCTATAAAACAGAGACAACTCAGTGGTATGGTTAGCTAGCTGTTACACAAAATTCCCATAAGTGTGAAGGTCCCTTTGTGCAAATGCCACTCAGCTGTGTACTACAGCATCAGTCCTTCAGAAAGAAAAACTGGAGATGGATCTTGTCCCTTTTTAGACTACAGCCCATCATTCATTCTGCAGGATGATCACACACATCTCTGCAAGCTCCCTTCCATTGCTACTTTTAGCACTTACCAAAATGGCTATTTTATGTCTCCAATATCTTTGAGTAAAGGTTACCAATAAATGCCAACACCAGGAAAGAGATTACTGGGATGCTTATTTCATGTGCAGCTTTTTTTACAGTTATTTTTATCCTCTTGTGTTTTCTAATGGCAATCCAGTTTCCATCATTTACTACTTTGATGCTATGTAGTCTGGTACTGATTAAACTGTTTTCTTTAATCTTTAAAGTATCTCAGGTTTGCCTATTTGTTCTGTTTTGGGATGATGTATGACACAGAACTAATATTAATGGCATTTTTAATTGTGTTCTAGCTATGTCATCTTCCTGCCATTTACTGAGTTAAACTGGCTTAATCTCTTCAGTTTCTGATTTCCAAGAAATATTATAGTGAACTTCAAACTATTGAAAATGGTTTTCTGATGGACATCTATCATATTGTTCCCTCCTAACTTAATGAACTGCTAAAATGACTAATGTTTCCCAAACTCTAATGCTTTTTCATCTCTCTCTTTTTTTTAATAGCCATGTAGCTGATATTTTACTAATGCTGAACAAACTACATGTAATTACTGCCTTTTCTTGAACTGTTCAGGGAAACCTAACTACAAAACCAAAGTCATACAAATGTGTTTGTATTTTCATTTCTGAATGAAATGCTGAATTTTTCACTGTGGTTGTCTTCCTCAGGACCTAATCATAGGCTAGTGTCAATAAAAGTAATGACAGAGCAAATACTTGACCTCTTGTCAAGTATTGCTACTTGATCCTGTTAGCATTTATCGTCAAACATTTAGCATTACTACATTAAGCTTTTAATGATTTTTCTGGTAATCCAGAGCATGCTACTATTTCATGTGGAATTATATGCTATTCAATATTTATAAATAAAAAGTATTTAAAAATATAAAATACCTAATATACATATATATAAGTATATACCACTTTCTTTTTTTTTTGGAAAAAAAAAAGTTTTATTTCATTTCATTTCATAGCTCTGAGAAGTTCTCCGAATATCCTTCAACAATCCTGTTGGAAGACAGACTTGCTATTTTGATCAGTAACTTCAGCTCCCGACCTCTAGCCTCTCTCCTCTTCCTTCCAATATCTTTGGATAAAGCTGTTTATCCTCCCCACCACTTGCTTGCCTATTATCTGCTTTGGTTTGTCTATCATAATCTCTAAGCAATTCATTGAATTTTATCAGTGTAGTAAATTTTGGTCCTTGCCAAATTTTTAAGCTTACTTCAGCTGAGGCTGCACTATGCCATATAAGATGTGGGAACAACAGTGCCTCCTAGCTTTGGCAGCTGCTCTTAATGATATTAGAGACAGGTAGGCTGATTTTTTCAGTTTGATTTACATTTACAAAGCTAAATCAGGAGTAGATATGAGCTCCTGACTTAGCTTTTTAAATGCATCAAAATGAAACAGAAAGGAGCCAGTCTGGACACTACTGACAGAAATGTATAAGGTATGCAGGTCTTTTTCTTTCAAACTCAGTTATGGTTTGCAAATATACCTAAAAAGCTGCTTGGGCTGTTTTAGTTTCTTTGTTTCTTAGTTTCTTCAGCATCTAATTGAGGCTCCTGAGAATAACTTTTTGCTTTTGTTTCTCAGTGCATATAAAATGTGCTTTTTTTAAAAAACAACAATAACAAAAAAACTTTGTGCTATTTGGGTATCAGGTGTGCTGTGCTGCTAGGGCTGTAAAGGGTAGGAGAAAGAACTACTAAAATAGTCTTTAAAAATAAGTGTCTTTTATTGTGATGAATGGGACCAGCTGATAAAACTTGTGATGTTCATCATCATCATCATTCCTATGTACCACATGAGTTGTGACATTATGCAGTGCAACTGTAGCTCAGATTCTTCTGGTTTCACACTAGTTTTACTATCACTCTGCTATTTTCAGTGCTGTTACTCTAGATTTGTTCCAATGTAAATGATCTAAGGATCTAGATACAGGGAAAACTACTCAAATTACATGAGAAAACTTTTCTCAGTGTGCAGAGTTCACTTAGCAATAGTCTTCAGATGACCTTCTAACTATTCCCTTTTTTTTTCTAATTGCTATTTTCTGACAAGTCATCACTGTACTCAGGTTTAGCTTAATCATTTCAGCTATACAGATCAATTAAAGTACTTTCACAAAGCTGATGACTGTGCCAGTCTCAGTGTGATGGAGAGACTGAGAAAGGACTAAGGTGAGGACTATCCTTGATCATTCTCTACCCCATGAATCTGCAATTGACAAGAACATGTAAAAGTTGTGATATAAGAAGTGTAATTTATAGGGTAAAATGAAAAGGAAAATACAACATGTCAATATATACAAGTATCATCTGTAATCACAGTATTGTGGGTGAAAACCTTGCATATTGACTTCATTTCATATTCTAATAGTGAATTTCTAAATATAAGAATGAACCTACTCAGAAACTATATATATATATCTTGAATTAAATACTACTAATGACATAAAAAACTAGAAGTTTCATTTGTTTGCAATATCATAGAACTAGGTAGCAAGGAATCAGCATCTGGCAAAATTGTAGTTTTTAGAGTCTAAGCCTAGATTTTGTTTGTATGGTTGGTCTCCTGCCTTCACATCAAGTAGGAGCCCCAGCAGCAGCAGGGATTTGCAATGTAGAACCACTTTCAGCCTCTTTAGGAGCAAAAAGTCTTTTCCTTAAGAACTACTTAAAAACAAAGTGAAATGAAGGAAGGGAATCAAGATGCCTTTCACAGTGTTAGCTTACATATTTAACACCTGATAAGAAGACATCTATTCCAGATGCGATTCTTGCCCAGGTAATTCTTTCTAAAGGAGTACAAGAGCATTCCAGGTTGCTATTTCTTTCCACTTTCCTTTTAAAAAACAAACAAAAAACTACTGTTGGTCTGGTTTGCCATGCTTAGTATAACATAACAGTGTAGTTGGGAATGTAAATAAAAACAGTGTTTTGGCCCGGTGACATAAAATTTTGCGCCTTTCGAATTGTATTGTATTCCTGTTCAGTGTATTGATATTTTTATACATGTAAATTTGAAATCTATCTTATTTTCAAAACACTTGGCCTGAAATAGAATGGGACAGATTTTTGTTCATTCTGTTACTGAAGTATCTTCTTGCTACTGCAGTCTCTGCAAAAAGAAACAAAACAAAACAAAGACCCATACATAATACCTTGTGACAGACACATGCTTTTGGTGGACTTTGGCCATATTCACACCACACATATGGCCCCTTTCAAAGCCAATGGCCCAAACTAGGTGACACAAGCCAGAAAGCATTGGTAGCTTCTCAGAAAGAAATTACTAAATCCTAGGATTTTTCTGACAAGGACATTTTGGTTCAGTGATTATGCTGTATCCTGTTTCAAAATATTTGTTATTAAAGGGAATATTTTAATGCAGCCTTTTTAGTCACCTGCAAAGTATATATTTGCTGTGTCTTTTGCACAGCTGCTGTGGCCATGCCCAGTTAATTGGCATCTTTCAAAGTCTGCCAATATTTTTATGCCCCCTCACCCCCAATTTGTTTTAAAAGCACTCTGGTAGTCATTGGAAAAGGTGTGAAGCAGCAAGTGAACAGTGGTGGGCTGAAAGCTATTTGTTGCTCAGGACATGCTGTGATGGGGAGGAAGTCACAGCAAAAGCAGACTGCAACATCTCATAAGAGGAATTAAAATAGACTTGCCTTTGTCTAACCCTCTCTGGCTGTACAAAGGAGATACTGTCTCTGTGTGCTCTTGTGCAGAAAGGGGCTATGGAGGCAGAAGTTAGCCTTCAAGACAATACTCTCTGTAATTTGCATCCCGGGCAGCTGTGGAAGGGGTTTTAACATCAACATGTTGTGCTACAGAGATCGTGTTCATCTGCTTCACTCTCACAGTTAGAACATAGCATCGACCCAGAGAAACTACCTCAGCCAGGCTGACCCGGCCTCATTGGTCTCATGTGATCTCCCCTGCCAGTTTGAACTCTTTTAGTTGCTATTAATTAGCACTATTCCCTTGCCTCTGAGAACAAGTCTTCAATAGTCAGGTTTTTGATTGCTCTGCTTCACTCTCAATATTTCATTTAATTGTCTCCCTGACTTGTCCTTTGTTGAGCAGCAGCAACAATTTGCCTGCTGCTGTTTGATCTCCAGATGTTCAAGAAGTTGGTGTGGGCTGCAGGTTCTGCTAAGAACCAGAAAGCATGGAAGGGCCCTGCTCATGCACCTCAGCGATGAGGTGAAAGCAGCGCCGTGAGGTCAACTCATAAGAGGCTCATGCAGTTGCAGGCCTCACTTCTGACTGTGATGGTGTTTGGGTTGCAGAAGGTGCATCCACCAGGACCTGGACTCGGACCACGCAGGCCTTTGCACAGCCTCAGATGGTTTCCATACTGAAGAAGAAATCAGTATTAGTTGGACCTTATGATCCACAGACCACCTGATTTGGCAACATTGTTCTAAATCAGGCTCAATATTTCTAAGAGAAGTGATTTTCCTTCGTGCCCTATCCAACACTAGAAGCCCTCTGTCAGCAAAATGCATACAATGGATTTCAGCCTCCCTGAATTAGACTAGTATTATAGCTATTCATGCCCCTATTTTCCTGAAGTAAAAAATGTGATCTGCTATGACAAAAATGTTCAATCACTTTGGGGATGATTCTACCCACTCGAACCCATGAGCTGCTTGATTTTTTTTTTTCTCTGAAACCTCTGTTTCAATTATTGGCTTCATAAGCATTTTAACTGTGAGAAAGAAATGAAATCATAAAATAATACACACTTGTATACTTTTTTTAATGCAAGAAGATCTCAAACGTCTTTACAAACTAAAGGCTCATCCTGCCGTTGTTCTTGGGACAGTTTCTTACATACGAGCCCTCTGCAGTATGGAGACAGAAAGTCTGTTATTTCAGAGACTCTGGTAAGGAAGAATCACTTTCCTATCGTCATAGCATAGCTTCTTCTACAAGGGGCATGTTTTTTAACTGCCATAATATTAGTGCAGAAAGCTAACAAATTCATGAAAGAAGTAAAGAAAAAGGAGACGCAAAAACTTAAGTATCAAATTTAAAACTGACACGAATGGGTAGCTGCCTTTCTTCTTATGGCTGTGGGTTTACTTTTTTTTTTTTTTTTTTTTCCTATCAGCTGAGTTATGGTGGTTTCGGTATGATTACTCCTGTGATAAATCAATACTAATTTGAAAACAGAATAGAAATCCAATGACAGGTTTTAGAGCACCATGTCCATGGTTCTTGGCATTTACCAATAATGCTCCCTCCTTCACACTAAAAAAAAAAAAATCAAAGAGGGCAAACTCTTCTTACAACAAATATTTCAAAATATCTGAGGAGGCATTTTAGAACACAACTATATATAAGTAATTCTTCAGCAATCTATAAAGTTGAATGGCCTCAGTTTTCCACTGATTTCATTGACTAGAAGTAGATAAGTAAACAGCAATGTAAGTAGGCATATGTCTTATTTTGTAATATGTTAAAAATATCTTTTCTCATATCGTTGTGTGCTTTACTTCTGGAAAAACAAAACCATTCATAAAATGGACAAAAGCAAATAGGGGAAATCCCATAAACTTAATCAAATCCTGTGGTAAGCTTGAGTTTTGTTTCTATTATGTTTCTATTATATATGTTTCTAATATATTCTATTATTTTTGTTTCTACTTGGGATAAAAATCCTGAATCCAAGTCAGACACCACAGATTATCCTTTTCTATAAATAAAGAGAAAATTGTTCAGTGACTGCTGCACTACTGGAATCAAAAAACCCTTCCAAATGGCCTCCCTTCCTCCTGGTTTGAATAATGCTTGAGTACTTGCATAAAGTCAATTTATACTTTGCAGTACAAACAGTTTGTTATTTTGAAGTGACTGTTGCATTGTATGACTGCTCAGAGACCAAATATTAATTTTTTGCACGTATAGAAAATAGAACCTATGAAACTCGAGGTGAGGGATCTGTGAATGCAGCATTTCTGTCTTGGAAACTTGTGAACTTTTGGGGAAAATGCTTTAGCAGTATGTGTTTCTTTTTTATTTTATTTTTTTATTTCCCTTGGTTTATATGCATGTCTCAGGATTACAAAATTTATTTTTTTATTTTCATAAAATATCCTATTGTTGCTGAGTTGACAGAAACTCATCTATAAACAGAAACTATACTTCTGGTAAGGTATCACCTCTAGGAAGTGTGTGTGTGTGTGTGTGTGTAGAAAAATGGTTATTTTCTTTATGGTAGGGAAAGCAGGGATAAACTCAGTGTAGTCTATAAATGCCCAAAAAAACTGAAAAGTTTAGTTTACAGACTTAAATGCTGCTGTTACCAAAGCATCTGAAGATATTGGTGACATCATGTGGAATAACAAATATTCAAGTATAAAATACAAAAAAAAAAAAAAAATTTGAGCAAATAAGCTTTTTAAAACTCGTGATGGAAGTGATAAATCTGCTAAATTCATTGCAATTCTTCATTGATAGCAATTCTTCACTGATTAGATTTCAAGGTGAGAATACTGAGGCCACTCAACAAATACAGGCTGCTGCCGAAGCAGACACTGAAACTTCACTTAATTACACTTTACATGGCAAAATTACCATATTTTCTTGTGTATAACCTGCAGATTATCTTAAGAGACAAATAAATAGCCCGACTCCTTAGTGACTCCTCAGTGACTCAGCACTTGCTGTAGTACCCAGTCTGATAATTCAGAGGGAACTGTTTACTCAAAAACCTCTTCCACACATTAAACACCTGTGATTACCAATGACTGCTGCTTTTTCTCTGTACCTTTTCTGTGTCCAGCTCAGATTTTGAGATATCTATGCACTTAATTAAAGGACTGTAAGTTCCCGAAGTTGCAGGTTATAAACTTGAGAATATGGCATCTCTTGCTGTGCCTTACAGGAAATTCAAAGGGTAAGTATGGATTTGCTAAAGAAAACACCTACTTGGTTCTACCATTGAGCAATAAAAGCTGTTAGAAGAAAATAAATAACATTGTAGGAATGAAGGGAAGCACAGACAGGGCAATAGGGAAGGGAATGAAGGTTCCTGAAGAGACTTATCAATGCCCATCTCCTGCAGTCACAGGAAAAGAGCATATGGGACATGCTCACCTGATCCTAACATACAATCCTCGCTTAATGCTTCAAAAAAAATGCAAACAGAACAAAAATGTCAGTAATGGAAAGTGATGGAGAATCCTTTAAAAATTTTTGAAGCTTTTCTTTTAATTTGTAATGCTATATAACAAGACTAGCAACCAATATAAAAAGATCTTTTTAATTCTACATATCTACATGCAACCATTCATTTTTTTTTTTTTTTTTTTTTATATACACACATACAGACATAGGATCAATTATTCTACTGAGAATGTTAGTCCTATCTGACAGGACTGAACAGCTGACTGGATTTCTGAATTAACACTGGGAATTCAGTGTGCAAAAAGCTGCAGGGATTGGGAGAAGAGGGAGAGAAAAGATAAAGAGAAGAAATGAAGAAGATTAGTGCAGGAAAGATCCCCCCAAAAAGGATGAAAAAAATACAAGGAAAAAAAAAAAACACCGTGAAGAAAAGAAAAACAAGAAGGAGAGGCAGGAAAAAAAAAAGGAAAAGAAGAGTAATAGAAGAAAATGAGAAGAAAGATGTATGGAAAAGTAGAATGATATGAGGAGAAAGGGGTATGGAGGATGAAGAAAAGGGAGGAGAAAGGAAGGAGTTGGAAGAAGAGGCCAGGAAGGGAGGACAAGGAAGGGGGGCAGCAGGAGCGGGAGAAGGGCTAAGGTTTGTTTATACAGTTACAGTCATTCCACTTTAAGTCAGTGTTTTAAGTAATCACAATACTAAAGTGTTTGAAAGGTTTTTGCATGAATTGAGACTGTAGTGGTAGAAATGAAAAACAATTCTTGGACCAGGCACACTGAGTGGGCCCACAGCTGTATTATTTCATTTTCTCAATGTCCATATATTGATAGCTGTATTTACTTTAAATATGACCATAAATGTAAATGCCAAGTGCTTAAGCGTAAATACTATTCCCTCATAGATTGTTTTCATAAAAAATACAGAAAGTAAATAAAAGTCCATGCTAGTATCACACAAGTAACAGTTTAAAAGGTTGTGAGTGCATGCACACGCATCTTGAAAAAAAGCATAATGAAAAAAGGCTTCATGAAAAAAAGCAACACCTTTTATTTGGGCTGTCATTTTTATGCAGATTCTAGTTCACTTGAGTGCTTTTCTTCGGTGATTAACTTAGTTACTGAGAAATACACTCATTTTCCAAGAGCTTATATTTTTTCTATCTGTGATCCAGACATTGAGATCTAAACATTTCATTGAATGCAAACCAAAATGGACACGGGGACTTTTGCATCAACTATGTGCACGCACAGCGGGAGGCAGCACTTTCAGCCCAGAAGAGGAGTCATTTAATTCTATACAGAATCCTATCTCTAGTGCTGAAATTCTGCTGAAATCCTTTAGAAAATGGAAGCTGCGTAAGCACAGTCAGAACTGGATCCGTTTTAGACATGCAAAATGATCTCAAGTAAACATGGGAATGGACACAAGATACAAGCTATCATGAGGTTACCTGTGGTTATAACAAAACACAAGCAATTCTCCTCTATAAGTAGCCTTACGAGTGCTCTTGAGCTCTTCAGACAAGGCCTGCTATAATGTTCAAAGCAGCACGGAATAAAAGCATCCAATAATACATTTGGGTTCACTGACTGTAGTCCCTGGTCATTCTGTCACTACCTTTACTAATACCAAAACCCTTTTCTGATCTAGATTTACATTTAAAATTAAAAGCAAGTCACACAGTAAAACAAAAACTAGTATCATCATCTTATTTGCAACAGAATGCTACCCAGGCTTTCAGATCTTTAGATTATAGTGGCTCTACATGCTCTATAGCATCAGAAAATCATGCCATATTTTTCACCATACTCATTTTTTGATCACTTTATTTGGCCAAAACTTAGTCCTTGGCCATTTGGAATGCTTCCACTCCCACATGCAACACCAATGCCATTTTTGTATCCGCTTTTAATTTCTCTAGTTCATGCTCCGAAACGTGCATGAATCTGACATGCTTTTTTTTGGTGGCAAACCTTATAGTATCCAACTTGTGTCATCTTGTCAAATGAGATTAAACCTTGTTTCTTTGGCTATACAAATAAAAAATTAACCAGATTTTCATGTTGTTTCTGTGTCCAATGCTACAAATATTGTGGATTTCTGAAATTGAAACTATTTCAGTGCTATTATATGCATAGTCTTTGAACATACACATACATACGGCAGTTAGTCCTTGACACCAAATTAAAATTAACTTTATGTTCTTCAATGTAGAAACAAAGACTTTTTGCATTTTTTTGAACTATAGTGCAGCAAAACTACTTACCCCTGAAAAATGGCAGTACCTATTTCTCCAAGACACCAGTACTGAAATATGACTTAAAATATTTCAGAATAGAGAACTGTGATATAAAGAATCATGCACCAGCTACTCAAATGATGCCACTCAGCACTGCTGAATTTGCAGTCATGGTTCCAAATACAGATGACTGTTCACGTGATAGATTAAAAGACAGATCATAGTTTGCTGTAACTTACTTACCAGGCAGATGTACTCTGAAAAGACATCAGGGGTGGGCTTAAAGCATCTCCTTTTAAGGTATGTACTGTCTGAGATGTCTGAGGCTGAGACTGAGTTTGAGGCTGAGGCTGTGTCTCTGGCTGAGGCTGTGTCTGTACTTGGCTTGGATCCTGAGCAGGGTTAATCCATCGGCTCTGTCCGTGTGTCATCCACTTTCCCTGGATTCCCCACCGTGCCAGGTAAAATTTGCAAATATCATAGTTCATTGAAGAGTAATATAAAAGGTCCAGTACCAGCAAGATCACCACAAAAAAGCCATAGATCCACACTCCTAACAGTGCACTGTAGTTGCTATGAAAGAAGAAGGGAAAACAAAAAAGTCACCTAATACATCAACAATAGTCATCACATTAGCTGATTAAGGTTATTTGCTTCATTTATATATGTACATATATATATAGTAATACATATATATACTATATATATATACCCATATATAACATGCACATATACATACACACATACATATAAATATACACACATACACACGCAGATGGACAACACTACTTTTTATTTTAAAGAGTGCTTTATTTAAAAATACTTGCAATTTTAATCCATCGATGCACTGCTGTCTGCATGACATGGGACATTGCCCTCCCTTGTCCTGCAGATACTTTTTTACATGCACACTACTAGTGCATAAATTTTGAAATTAATCATATATCAAAGTGAGGCCTGATACGCACACACTCGATGGGCCCAATGGCTTTTATTCAGTAAGCTCGCACTCTCAGAGTCAGCCCATCACCCCACCGAACATGACAGGGCTTTTCCATGAGTAGGGATTAACATGAGTCATAATAGGAAAACCTGCTGTGATAACCTGAGCCTGGGGTTGTGTCTATACCAATGAAAGCACTCATGGCTGACAGGTACTATAACTAACTTTTCTTAAACCTTTTTCTGTGCTCTTTTAAATGTGGTTTTGAATTTAATAATCACCACTAGACACAGAATAAATACTTATCACCAGAATCATAGGCTTTCACAAGCAATTGCTGAATATCCCTTCATTTGCCGGTAATAAATTCAGAAAGGAAGAATATTGACAAGATTGTATTACAGAATAAATTCAACAGGAAGAAAAATATGTACTATGCTTATACGTACATGCTATACTTTAGCATAGGAAGGGGTAAGACAGTGAAAATAATTAGCTATTGTTATCAGAGTAGCTCACAGAGTTTTAAAGTTAACACAGATGACTAAAGATATTAAAAGATAACGACAGAAAAGAGGTGAAAAAAGCAATAAGGGCAAACCTTTTCAGAGCTAAAACTTTTCAAGACTTTACCCTGACCCTTCAGTTCAGGTTGACATTTTCCACAACTCTTTCACTTATAGTTAAAGATAAATAAATAAGTAAAATTCCACCAGAATTTAAAATAAGAAATCCGATAAGAAATTGGAATTTTAATTTCTCTGTTGCTGCCCATCAACACTTAGTGAGACTGATTCTCTTCTGCTGTGAATCTCCTTTCCACCACACAGGCAGAACTCTGTCAAATTAAATGACAGTTAAGTGAGAAAATGACTGACAGTAATGAGAGGAAAATGGGACCTGCTAATGGGTCCTTCCTGTGTAGCTTTAGGATTATACAGTAAATTTCCAGGAGGACAGAAAGCAGACAAAGCGTACTACTTCTGAAAACTCTTACCTAAAGGTAAGACTTATACATGTGTGCCTGACTTCCTGCAACCGTGAGTAGATCTTGGTAATGCATTAAATTCTTCACAGCCTTAGCACTCAGAATTATAACATAACTTGGTTACACCAGGCTTCTCGGTAGTGTTACTACGGATTTTATTTAAACTCTTCTATATACTACTAATGTAAACAGTATATTGAGTTCTGTATTTCTCAGGAAGAAATTCATTGGGACAAGTCACTAGGTAGGATAGATTTTATGTAGAGGTGACCTGTATTTAATCTGTTGTGAAAACAGAAATATCAGAAATGATACTGCTTTTGTTTTGGCAACAATTTGAGAGGCAGGAACACTTCTTTACAGTTGCCTCAGAAGAATTTGTTTGTATTTTAGGCATTTAGTTTTACTCATCACAATTTTGCAAAGTGAAAATCAGAGCTATTTTGGGTGTTCCAATTTAAACCAACAGTTTATTAATCAGGCCATATGTGAGCCCTCCATCTGCTCCTTCTAAATAACATCTGTTTTTACAAGTACAAAAATGAAAGACTGCTTTATTTTAATTAACAGACAGTAGGACAAGAGCAATATCAAAAGGGACTTGTGAAAAATCACAAGCAAAATTAATAAATGGTATGTTTTGTACACAGAGAAACAATCCATACCTTGATCTTTTTTGTTACTCAAATTACTAACATGGTCCAAAATACTAATTTTGCTGATAGTTATTAATAATATCAATAAATAAAACTTACCTATAAATTAATAAAATACTTTAAGTAGAAAATGAACACTGCTCGACAGTAAGGCCAGAGACCTGGCAAAGAAAAGGGACTACAATAACCTTGGACTTGATCTCAGTTCATTTAACTGAATTGTTTAATAATAAGTTTAATCTTAATTCCTGATTCACTCAGAACTTTTGCACAAAAGTTTTATTTCAATTAAAATAAAGTGTGAATAGACTCCAAATTTATTGAGATTGAAATCTGGGTTTTTCAAGCATTCATGGAGAGAATCAACTATGAAAAAAATGCTTTGACGTGGTTGCATCTTCTCTTTACATCTGCAAAAAGAAAACTTGCTCATTCTTCCTAACACCCCCACCCCCACCCTCCTAATCTGTCATTTTGCAGATTTCCAATTAGGTTCAACATAACTTTCTGCAGTGTAAAAAACGACTTTCAAAGTTCTCTGCTCCTGGTGGCACACAAATACAAAAGCTAAACCTGGGGTTAACATTACATAACAATTCCCTTTTAGACTCTATGTACACATAATTCATGCATCTCTTTCTTAGAAAAGCTCATTACTTTATTGCTTGCTAGAAGACCATGACTTTGACTTTTGTCAAATGGTGTAGATGGCTATAGACTTGCTACAAAGCACATTTGTATAATGGAAAGATTTGCTCTGACTGCAAGGAGCCTTTGAGAACAGGAATATTTTTCTTACACATCTCATCCTATTCAATTTATAGAATCCTACTTAGATTTCTCTGTTAACCCAACACGAAAATGAAAACAGACAGTTCCTTTTATTATTCTTACCCATGTAATTCCTTCCAACTATTTCATTAACTTTTTGAGATGGATGACAAGCAGGCTTGGCCTGACTATTTTTAAAAAAGATGTGTTGATTTTTGTGTGTTCTACATGAACAGAAGATAATTCATTTGAGAATTTGGGTTTTAAAAAACATCAAATCAAAACACTTGCAAACAGAATTCTACAGCTGCAGAATTATATATGTTGGCAGACAGTCATGGAAGCTGCATCTTCTCCTGTTCTTCTTAAACAACACTGCTACTTGCTATAGAAGCACACATCAGATGTCCTGAGCGAACATACAGTCACATGCTTAACAAATTCCTTGGTACTTGTATTGCTGAGGAGCACTATACGCTTTTTACATATAAGCTTATAAAATATATTTTTATTATTTACTATTATGTAAAGGCCTTTGACCGACCTAATGTTTTCACTGGAGAAGCCATCATGGTGTACCTAAGAGTGCTTCCCAGTCAAATTACACATTTTAGAGGCAGATGCTGGCAGATTTCATAGATTTCCACCCCCCCCAGCTTTCTTGCAGAGAGGACTTTCTGGGAGATATTCAAGCAAATGCCAGTTCTGCAGTGGATGTGCTGTAAAGTTCTCTGCAAAGTTGTAGTTTGATGTGCAAAAGCCATTCAGCCCTGAAAAAACTAGAATAAGAGATAAGGGAAAAAAATGGACGCATTACAGGCTGCCCTAATGCTGTCCCAGTAGCAGATTAAGGACCCCTCACATAGAACTATTGTTGATACTCATCAAAATGTACATAATAGTTAATTTGAGAGAGTGTAAATTAAATTTATTAGACAAAATTTTAGGCAAATATACTTTGAATGGCAGAACTTTTCTTGGCTGTTACACATCACTGATATTTCTATATTTATTACTAAATGAACTGTTGACATTCACAAATATTGTGAAATGATTTATCTGCTTGATAACAAAGATATAGATAAATATATATATATAAAATATCTGTCTACCTATACATAGCCCAGTATCTCCACTTACAAAGCCATAGGAATCTTTACTTATGGAAAAATGGGGAAAAATATGTATAGATATGATATGGAACTGCAGAAGATAAATATGCTTTTTCATCCTTATCCTGACAAGGAATTTACAAGTCACTTCATTAATTTTTTCCTTCAGCTGTACAACAAGAAATGTGTTTTGATAATCATAAAAATGGCTAGGGGGATAAAATAAACCAAACAACAACATTGAATCACTCTTTCATTAAAGCTATAATCTTTTTTTTTTTTTTTTTCAGTTCATTACTATTCCCATATCCTAAATCATTCTCCACAGGTACAATGCAAAATGTTTCACCAAAATCTTTTTTCAGTGGCATGTGAAATTAGTTCTAAATAAATAGCTGACTTTGTTTCATAAAGCACACAGGAGAGTGTTACTATAAAGTGAACCCTGGACATACTTACCACACACTGACTTTATTTAACACATATTATTAAAGTTTATTTAAATTCTAATAAGATGCTTATTAACGTAATCTTGGTGCAGGTACTAGACTTCACTTATTCCTGCCTCTCCATACTGTGGCTGAAATTCCTGGGAAATCTCTTATCATTTTTAGAGTGAGGGGAGCTTTCTCCCTCTCCCTCGCTGTACTGGTAGAGTCTGATGCTGGCAGTTAGCTCCTCTCTGTTTTCCTGACCCTGACTGATTTACCAAAAGCTGATGTTTCAGGAAATTATATGAAGGGAAGGCTGTCTTCCCTCCTGCACTTCTCTATGCTACACCTCCAGAAGCATTTTGTTGTATTGGCCTGTTTTCATCTGCCTTGGAAAAAGATCAGCAGGTAGATACTGCTCACAGAAATATTCTGGCTGGAAGACACATGTTCATATGCTCTGTTAGATGTTCCAAACCAAGAGGTGGATCTTACTCATGAAGAACATGGATATCTTTCCCCAGAGAATACCTGTCACCCCTACTGCTCCTGTTGGACCTGCAGCATCTCCCCAGCGTTGGATACCCACCAGTTCCCATGATGTTCCCCAAGGCCAAGGCTCCACAGGAGTCAGGTAGGAGTTTGACCTCAAGTACATCGCTAACCACGCTGTAACATGTGTAGGAACAACTTGGTTTAAAAGTCTCCTATATGGGTAGAGTCTATTTTTATCTTTCTTTTCTATTACACAGTATAAAAACTTCTTAATACCAATATAACTGGTTGACAGTCACTTCAGCAACTATAGAAGTTATAGCATGCAGCTTCTGTACCTACAGAAGACTCAAGCTTTTCTAGGCTGAGACGGAAGAGAGAAAATTGTTAAGGAAGAAAGCTGTCTGTAAGATGGCTGCAGTGGGACATAGCTCCACACTATGTCTTGAAATAGCTGACTTCAGTATTCCAGCAGATCTAGCTGCCTCACATCTGCTTCTATAGAAAAGAATGACAAAAGTCCAACCAAATTTTTAATGGCAGAAGGCACTAAAATCCCTGTAGTAGCCAGAACTGAATAGACTGGAATTCCAGTCATCTTTAATCTGCCCTCTCCATCCCCTGGAGCGCTTGGAGACCAGAATAAAAGGGCAGGAGAAAATAGTTGACCAGAAACCGAACCTGGAGTTTTATACCAGATGAGGGCTTCCCTCTCCACCACAGTAATCACAGTGGATCAATGTGGGTAGAACATAGAACAGTAACAAGGACATAGCTCACAAGTGAAGATTTTGTCATCATAAGGATGCAAACAGTAATGAAGATCTACTTGCTACTTACAAGCAAGAAGACAGGCCCCAGAATTGCATGGAAGATATTCATATATAACAAAGTATCTCACGTGGCAGGCAAGGAGACCATACAATACGGGTGTACAAGCAAGTATATCCTATTGCCAAAGGTCAGCGATTTTACGCAAAATATGCAGAGATTCAAAATAGTGACCATGCAAAGCATTTAGAATTGAAGGGGCTATGTCAGCTCCCTCCCTTTACCCCCTGCTGACAGTTCTGTGGTGTATTTTCACTGATGCATATTCAACATAGCTTGGATTAGTTTGAGGTGAGGGAGAGAAATTTTATTATAAATTTTACATCCATGCTCCCCTAGCAATGTCTATAGTAAAAGCAAAGGTAACATATCTTGTCCTTTAGAAAATGTAATAGCAAAAGCCTTTTAGTAATGTTTCTATGTAGGTACAATTATTCTAATTGCTTCCATCATTAAGAACACCTGAGAGTATGTTATTAGATCAAGAACAGTTTAGTGAAGAGTACTTTAAAACTCATTTACTTACTTATGCATATATCCATCTGCATTCCCTGTTAGGTTCATCTGCATAACAGTCTGAAATTCTGTCTCATTGCAGCAATATTTAAATACTGTGTTGTTATGGTGACAGCAAAAGATGTAAGATTTATTGTCAGAAAGACGTGGGCAGTGGAAACCAAAGTGGTAGCGACCTTTGTAGTCTGTATATGGCTCGCAGACCCGAAAATGTGCAGACAACGCTGTAAAACAGAGAATGATATTGGTTTAGTAAGTCACTCATCTTTTCTGTATATTGTGAACTGTCATTTTTTTGGTTAAGCTTAAACAATTGCTCTTTAATTTCTAAAAAATATTAATAAGTATTTCAGGATTTGAACGTCATAATATTTAGTACTAAAAGCTTAAAATATCTAGCATTTTGCAATATTTTGACTTCTACTTTTGTTGTGTTTCTGATTATTATTTCTTTTTTAAAGAAATAAAAGAAATGCCCTCCACACCAAGGAACACAAAAATATTTAGGGAAACAGTTTTGCACTGCTGTTTTAAATATATAGATATCCACAAAAAACAAACAATATTCAAATTGTATCTTCCCAGATTTGCATCATCATAGCTGTAAGCCTTTATGAGAACTGCAATTGAAGTTGGACAGTACATGATTTATAGTCACTATCAAAAATATCTACCCTGTTGTAAAGGCCATTCTTTGACAAAGATCACTCTGCTGAAACATAATAAGTATGAAACAGAATAACTGACCTGAACAACTTTATAGACAACTATCTAGAACTAACTGCTATTCTTGAACATTCCTGCTTTTCTTCTTTATTGAATTCTCACATTATTACATCTTTCAAAAACATTTCTTTTTTTAGAAGTATGCCACTTATTTCATCATCAATTTTCCTGAAAAAAAAATTCTCCATATATATCCTCCAAATGTAGACTTGAGGCTGATTGTTGTGTGCCAATCACTACCCAACATCCAAATCACCCCCTAGAAGTTCTATTACACCATGTCTCTATTTCGGTGGATTATAGAATCTACAGCAACTATTCTCCTTTCCCACACCTCAGCTCTGTTTCCAACATCGGAGATGAAACAGTATCTAGTATCAGGAAAGCAGCATATACGAGAGAGAAAGTAAATTGGCTGAGGAGTGATATGATACTGAACTGTTGTTCATATCAGTGTTGTTGGTTGTTTTTTTTTTGTTTTTTTCAATACAGAAAAAAATGTACATGTACACTTACATATACCTGCCACAATTGCTTTAACAGGACAGAAAATCCCTTTGTAGATAAATTGAATCAGAAACTGAAGTGCTATAAAAATACTATTTCTTAAGGAAAATAGATTTTCAGAAAACTAATTACATAACTGCCTTGCTCTGCCTGGGAAAAATCACATTCAAATCTCAGGTAATGAAATCTTCTTTCTTCATATACAAATGTGTATGTTGAAATTTTGGCAGAAATTGCACAAAGCAGATAATTAATCAAATATGTAGTTATTTGAACAAGAGATTCCCTACATCACTCCTAATTAACATAGCAATACTGTTAAGTGTTCCAGGATTAAGCTCCTACACTCTGAAAACTTTAATTTTATCTATGGATCTATTGTACTTTGAGAAGCTGACCTAAAAAAAGAAAAATAACATACGTAGAATCTAGCATGGAAAAAATCCTAAACCAAGTAGAGCTATTATAGATATGTATTTGACTTCTAACAAGAACATGAGATTGATTCAGTTGCTTAATAATCAGACTTAAATATGGGACAGGTTAGATTCCTGTCCTGTCCAAACATGGATGTTCTAGGGCAAATCAAATGGCATTTAGATGGTTAAGCATTTAAAGACCCCAAGTGCGGTGCAAATATTTGCTGCCAGTTTAAAAGCTTGCATTAAATGTTCATATTAAACATTTTTTACTAGTCATTATCACCAGGAAACAGGTCAGAATATCGCTGATGTCAACAACCAAACAGTAAAGTGACCTCATTTTTTATAGTTCTACAGATTGATAGGCCAAGGTAACACCTATCTGATGTTTGATTGTAAGTTTCTTCAAGATCAAAGAGTTGGATTTTAAGTCATAGTATTAACCTAACAAATGCAAGTGAGGTGACAACCTTCACCCTGCACTTCAGTAGTGATGTTTACCCGTGGTATTTTTATTAATACTATCTAGCAGCAGAGTATCCACCTAATCCTTCTGTGACAATGGCCAGCTGCACATGCTTCACGGGAAGATATAACTGTGCTAGATAGTGGAAAAAACTCTCTAGTAAGGAAAATTTCTCTCAGTTCTTTGGGATGTAAGCTGGGGGAAGGGTGGCTACTGAAGAGAGGGAGAATGGAAGATAATGTCAGTGCAGAGCATGAAGTAAGTCTGTACTTAAGATGTATTGCTAATCAAGGACTTAAATATTCAAATGTGTGTCAGCTATTAAAATATATATACAAGAAAACACATAACATGATGTTTGAACTTTGGTCTAAATTTGCTAGTCAGTCGGGAAAAAAAAAATCAATTTATTGTAATCCGCATAATTTTACTTGCTGTCTCTGTTTGCCCTGGGAGTCAGGGATCTAGCAAACAAAGCATATTTTTTTACTGGGTATTTTTTTTCTGAAAAGATAGAAACTGTTTTTGAAGTGGATTGCCTGTGTAAATTCTCACACTATCTTTGAAATGTATTACTGAGAAGGATAGTAGTACAGATCCTCCTATCTCTGTTCACATGCATTTCGAGACAAGTCTGTCATACTTCAAATGACTGATTTCAGCTTGTCTTAAGATTTTTCTACTCTCCTTGAAAAGTAAACAGATAATGTACATCAAACTTTGATGTCACTTTCTGATCTGCTTCTAGTTAGATCTGTGTATTGCTGATTAAATTTTAAATGTAACTAGCAAGTTTGTCAAGTCCAGAAGTTTTCAGAGGTGCCTGGTCATTATAAACTTTCCATATGTATCCACAGAAATATTCACATACACATTCATATTCACATTTTACTTGGCACAAGCCCAAACATTTGAGACCCTCAGATAATTCTGCTATATGAACATTCATTTTCTACGCCAAAAGAAAACTACTGTAAAGTACAAATCAGCAGAATTTTGGTTGCTAATATAAGTCTTTCTGCCATCACTGATTTTATAAATGTGCTTCAACTCATTAAGGGAATTTAAATATCAACATGCATGCTACTCTTTCTTTTACTATACATTCCTGTCAGTACAATTAATGTATCCTTATATCCTAGAACTATGGGCTTGTGCTCTTGATGTTTTCACACTGAAATAAAACTGGTCTGAAGAGTTTCTATATTCTCAATCTGATTTCATCTTGTTTTAAATGGAGCCACAGCCTGCCAGCTCTGAACATAGTTCTTCCTTTTCAGAGTTGTTTCTCCTTGTCATGAGAGATTTTTGCTTACTTGGGGAAGCTATATCTCCTTCTTAGACACACTGCTAAAACTTCCAACATTTTATACTCATTTTGAGCCACCAACTTGATGTCCAAACAAACACCTTTACTGCTTGCTGACACTGATACAATGAGAATCAGGCCCTGAAAACTGCTGCTCTGGAAACTTGTGTGTTGCTTGTGTCTTAACTTTCACTGTGCCTTGTGGAGCTAATGATAGTTATGCTTCCAGTTATTAAGTGCGATTTTCAGCCATACATAAAGTCTGCACATCAGGAGTTTGGAAGTGAAGCAAGGTCTTACAGACAGAAGTCTGTAAAGCTAGTGTAGTCAAAAAGTAATTGCCATTAGGTTTTCATTTCAGCTGAGTTTAAAAATGGTGTTTATAACATTTCAGAAAGAGTAGCATTCTGTAATCCTGCCATTCTCACCTTATGAACCCAATAGATTTCCTTTTTAGAGGCTGATACATTTTGTACAAATATTTTATATTTGTGCTCATTTGTAATAAGGGGGTATAAGTTAGCAAGGGTCTAAACCCACACCTAGAGAGGCCTCTAATAAAAATCCCAGAGAAGCAGAGTTAGGTCAACATGAAAGGCTTTTGATGGTTCCACATTAAGCCTGCATTCTACATGCTAGTAATAAATATTAGATAATAGAATACTAATAACTGAAAATCAGTTAGAAGGTAAGACACATATTTACAAAGACAAATTTCTGGCATTTATAGAAAAACTGTGTAAAAATTCTACGTAATTAGCTTCAAATAAAGAAAGAAGCTGCACTTAAAAGGCAGTGTATTTCTTCTCCTAAGACCATGCCAAGTCAGAACACTTGCTGTATGAGTAGGTTTGAGGAAACAAGTGTATATAAAGTAGTGACTAACTACCTCTGTTTGCCCACATAGTGTAATACCAGTGTCCCATTCACTTGGAGCATGGACAACTAAATTGTCTTAAGAAAAATGCTTATAGAATTGGAATCTTAAGAGATCTCTGCTAGAATTTCCCTACAAAGAATGGGGAGGGTTTGAAAACCTAATAAAAATGATCAGAAAGTCCAGAAAGGCTGAAGCTGCTGAAAAAGATTCATGCTCTGTGATTCCTGGGCTATATGCACTGAATTCTTCTTGAATCATTGGCTTCATTTGTGGACCACGAAAAAAAGCTTTCTGAAAAAACTTTATCCTGAAAAATGATAAAGAGGCTGCTATCTCTGATTCTAGTCCACAGCAGAGGGTATTACATAACTAGGGATGCAGCGCCATACATAGGGATATCAGTGGAAAGACTGTAAATCAAGAGTGTTTTCGGATTAGGCAGAGCAGTGGTTGAGTTGTTAATATTATATTTTTAATAGAAGGACTCTGTCAATTACAGCTAAAAGAAATGAATTGCCAGTAGTAAAACTCAACTAGAATGCTAACAAATGCACAAGACTGCAGGCAATAAAATGCATGTTAATGCATTAAATGTTAAAGTAGTGAATCAGGATAAAATACTGAGTGCTATAAGGGTAACACTAAGGAAACTAATACTAACTAATACTAACAATTGTCACTGGAGTATGAAGATAAAAGTATAGTGCGTGGGATATGAATAAGGAGAAATGGTGAACAAAATTAAATCTCTCTGAATTAAAAGCACCTCATGTATGGAGGATAGAAGAGGTTGTGCTAGAAGCACAGAATTCCTAAAAACAAATTATTTGGATTGAGAATCCTCTATTAAAAAAAAAAATCCATCATTACAGAAAACCTTAATGTCATAGATATCACCTGAAGAAAAGAAAAAAGTAACTAATAATCATAGGACTCCATTAATTCTCAGTGTAATGACTGATAGATTTCTGCATGTGCACTAATAGCAAACAACTGGAGAAGATCAAGCAAACTTTTGTGGAGAAACTCTGGGCTCGCTACCTGGTCAAGTGAATTCTTTAGATTAAATTGTACATTTACATTGAATAATATTGATCAGGAAAACGACACACTATTCATGTAACGTCGTGCTTTTTTTTTTTTGCATATATACAGGATAAGTACATCGCACATGATGTAAGCTATCACAAGAAAGGCTGAATTTCCAGTTTTAGTCCTTTACCTACCTCATACATACTCCTGTGTGCATGTATAAAAATGTACATTTGGAATTCTGTTTGGTCTGTTTTCAATAGATAGCCTTTTGCTCTGTATTGTATTTTGCTCTTTTGCTCTGGATTGTATAGTAGTGCAGACTTATTTTTTAGATGAGTAATTAAATAATATTTTTGAAACCAAAAATTTTAAAATGCTAACTTGCTTTCCCTTGTTGATGTCCCATTATTTTTGCCTTCTAAAACTGATTTTTGAATTGAATTTCAAACTCCAGCTTCCAATTACTAACTGATTATTCATTATTCAATTAAATTGAACTATTGAAAGATATATTTTTGACACAAAAGTTACCTGCTGACAAGAGTAAGGAAAGCAGAACCATCAGCACATTCAGGGATTGTTGTCCACAACTTGTCATCGTTGGCTTTCATTGGTCCATTAGAAAATTACCTGTAGGACAAGACATGACATCATGATTAAGTGTCTTTCATTTCAGCTTAATTTATTCAAAGTTTTGCTTCCGCACAAGGCTTTGTGAAGCTTAAGTCTACTGTATGACAGTAAGAAAAACAAAACATCATACTTTTTTTTTCTGAACTGAGCTTTAGAACTGAAACAAATTCTCCTTTTAAGGATTTTGATAAAACATCTTTCATTAGCAATAAGTAGAGATGAATCATGAAATTCTTCTTGGATTTTCACACTTTCCCTGTAATCTAAAGAGCATGCTTGTGTTATTGTTAACATGAATGGACTACTGTACTATGCTTGTATGAACTGGCAGAATACAAACAAAAAAAAGTTTGCTTTAAAAGTCACTCTGTTTTACCCCATTAGAGGGTGCAATCGTTCAGAAAGTAGGTTGAACAACTAAGCCAGTTGGAAACATCTCTTAATTATTTTCCTCATTAGAATTGAAGCATTTCTTGGGTTTACTCTTAATTCTTGTGTTCCTGGAAATGAGTGAGATGTGGTGCATACTTAAATGTTGCTATCTGCCTCCCCCTGTCCGCTTCCTCATGTCTTCCTCACAGTTGGGCTCAAGCAGTCATAAAAATGCTATCCTAGTATTTTGAGCAGCCCCACAGCTGGGGGATTGAGCATCCTGATCTCACCCTGACAGCAGAAGATAACAAAGAAGTACTTTAGTGGTGTTCATAGCAATCTTGGGAGCTTGGGCTATAAACCAGAAAGGCTGGAATTGCTCATTTAGGAAAAGGAGTTCCACTCTGCTGGTAACACTGCTGGGCTGCTGGGATTAAGTCACATTTTTGGATTGTTAGAACAACAAAAACAGCTGAAGGTGCTTATAAATGAGCAACATAGAAAAAATACAGAAAAAAATGGCAATTTATATCAAAAATTGTATTGTTTGTTTATGAAACACTGACAATACAAAAGCAATACAATACCAGATGTTTCTAAAATCAGTGCCATAATAGTAGTTTACTAATTGGGGTCTACTGCAGGCTACTGAATTGAACTAAAATGCCAAAACAATTGCACCTTCATGCAACAAAGATGAAAAAGACAAATCAGCACTATCATGAATAACATATGTGGAGATGGGATTACCTACAAAATTTTTTATAGACAACAGATTGCTGATTACAGATTTTATTACAAGTCATCTTAGCAGCTGAAAACAAGCAGAGCACAAAGCTAAAAATCAATGGTAATTTTTATACAAAGAATTATGATAAATTACATTTGTTATCTGCAAACATAAGTGAAATCCAAGCTACTGCAATATTAGAAGATCTAAAATGAATCAGCTCTTCTAAAGGCAAAACAATTTGATACCACAACACTTGGAGGAAAATATAATCGTACAGAAAACTATGAATGCTATCTAGAAACAGATTAAGAATATTTCACTAAGTGTTAATCAAAAGAAGCAACTATTTCAAAAGGAATATCACTTCAATTGAAATATCAAGCAGATTTACAATTAAAATAGCACAAATAAATAAATAAATAAGAATACTACTGATTACAAGCAAGAGGTTAAGAATTTACAAGCTTAATCAAGAAAGCAAACAGATAAAGAGAGCCAAGTATTGCCAATACTGTTTAGAGTAAATTGAGTAAGATTTTTTTTTACCTGGACAAACCAAAGCTGTAGTGATTCTGATAGTGATCTCTTACTATAGGGAAATGTTAGATTCAGTAATTGCTGAAAAAGAGAACTGATCAATAAGCACTTTTGCTGTGCATCTTGGAAAAGACAGTTACTTGGTAGAGTTGAGACTTAAATATTTCCATTCTAATATTTATTTAGTAGGACATTAAAGAGCTGATATTAACATTCAGAATTTAAAATCTGCAATTTCGTGTAATTTGTATCCCATTATTTTAGAAGAGCAGATATTTTTCAGTTATTTTGGAGTTGAAACTATGGCAGCTTTCAGAGCACTTGAAGAAAACTAATGACATTTTTAGCAGTAAATGGGATAATCCAAGTAATTACAGGCTTGTGAGCCTGAGATGGATTTAGAGAATGTTAATGGAATGGTTAATATAGAACCCAATTAATAAATAATTAAGGAGAATATTATAATTGATGCATATCATTTGGCCCTACAGAAAGTAAATTTAATCTCTGTTGATATTGTTGATGAAGGTTTTTTAATAAGATATTAGCAGAGTAGATTTCTATAAAGTATTCTACTTACTAGCACACAATTTGACCACGCAACAAGGCACAGTGAGAAAACATAACATATCAATCTTGAAAAGCCTGAATCAGCTTGGAACTAAGATGCTGATTTTTAAAATCAGAGTCTTATTGGTAATTTTTAATCACTACTGTACACAGAAATCTAGAAGCTTTGGAGGGAGGGGCAGGAAGGATTTATTTAATTATATTCAATAGAACTGTCAATAACTTGGCATTTTAATCCAAGTCCTTGAAATGTGCCAGCTAAGGAGATCAGAGCCAGGAAAGATATATGTGAGTGTAGATATAGATGCATGAACATATATATATATATTTGTGATGATATGGAGATGCTCTTATAACTTTTATAACTACTGATTCAGTGATCATTAAACAGAATATGATTATTCGTAAGAAGACAGAGTCACAACTCTAATCTTTCACTACATGACTTCTCCTCTCCCCCTTTCTTAAGCATGCTGTTGTCAGATAACACTGTCATCATTAGTGTGTTGTCACTGAAGTGTCTGAACTACTTAGGGCTGAATCCGCCAGGTGAAAATGATAGGCAGCAGAACTGGTGGCACAGTAAAATAAAGTGCTTAAATCATGCAAAATATTTCGTAATGTCAGGCCAACAAAACTGAAACGAGATAGGAACAAGGTAATTAGCAGTGATATAGCTGAACAATTTGTTATGGTTAGTGTTAATTATAACTGACTAGAGGCTTGAAAATTAGAGAATAATATTTGAAGGGAAGAGGAAATATTTTCTTTTTCTGAAAAAATAAAATTTGAACAACATAGGACAAATCCACTGGAGAAGATGAAGGACCTGGAAGCTAAGAGACTGGGCTTTCCTTTCTTTAAATCAGTGATTAGATGAGTAGTCTAAGGCACCAATTCTTCCAGCATTTTAAACTTATTTGCAGTCTCTGTTGTGGGAAGGAGAATTCCACCAGTCTAGTAGTCTCCCTCTGCTAGCAATCACAAGCATCTGTGTTAGGGAATCACAACATGAGTTTGCTCATGTTTGGTGTTGTTTGTTCTGTGTTTCAGCATCTCTAATGTAAAATGGAAATAATGGTCTTTTCCTTTGCTATCTTGCCATGGAACAAGGCTTATGTTAGGAACATTGCTTTCCCTATCAGAAGATGTGACAATAAATTATTTAAAGAGAACAAAGGAGATTCAAAGGAATCTGCTTTGATGTTGTAATCAGGGAAAACACCCATTAAAGTGACATACAACAGGTGGGTAGGGTTTTTTTGCTTCTGCAGACCAGGCCTTTGGTTGTGCTATAGCTTCCAATCTCACCACGGCTACAGCAGCTGAGCTTGCTTGCCTTTAACCTCCCTCTTCACCATGTCCTCTAGGTGCAGTGATCAATTCCATACATCTGCCATATTTTGCTTTTTTGGCCACATGCTGCAATTACTTACCTTATGGTTTTATCTAGCTGTTTTCTAGGAGGTTATCAGTCAATCACTGGGGTTAAAAAAGAAGCTGCCATTTCATGTGGCAAGAAGATTTTATGTAGAAGTACTTTTTCTCTACTTTGAATAAAAAGAAAAAACATGTTTAGAAGAGAGATGTTTGAGACATTCTGTATTTTGCATTTTTTTGTTATTAGAAAAAACAAAAGGTGCTAGCAAGAGAATTTATTAAATACATCAGCACACTCTCTCAAGTCACTTCTCTGTATAGAATAACAGGGTAACAGGCCAGTAAGGATCCAAGAAGTCATCTAAACCATTTCTGTCACAGGATCCAAACCATTTTGTGCAGAATCTCCATCACTCCATCACTTTTTCCCAGCCTCCCTGTTTACCCCAGCCTCCTTGGGTAATCTACTTCCAGTGTTACCACTAATCTCTAAACTAAATTGTAGTTCCCTTGCTACAATTCAAGCCCATCATATTCTCAATAAAGCTGGAAAACCATTTGCCTGCAGATACATCAGTTCCACCTTTCTATTAACCTTAATTAATACATACAGCTATCATATCTTAACTCAGTCTTTTTCTTAAGATAACAACTTCCTAATCTTATAATCCTTCCTTTAGGAACACATTTTCCATACCTCCTCTTGCTTCTCCACAATTTTTGGTAAGGTTGTGGTATAATTCTGTATTCTATTAGAGCCCAAAACATCCAAAGAAATATTTCAATAGCTATCAATTCTTCCAAGGTAAGTAAAAATTTAGCACTACTAAAATGCAAAGAGGCATATGACTTCTGCTAATTCTTATTATGTTAATCAAAAGCTATGTGGGTCTGCCAGTGTTACAGCGAGACAGGTACATCTACAAACAGACTAACTATATGGGTAAAAATGTTTCTCTGCATCTGACAAAAATAAACATGTCTCTCTCTACACTCAGCTACTTCAAGCCTTCACAGTAGCAAGCACCAGTGTCTTGGCTCTGGCAAATCATGCCAGCATGGCAGTAGTAGCGATGGGCCTCCCTACACTGCCTTCTGCATTCTCTTGAGCAAGGATGTCATTTTTTATAGCCAAGATTAAACAATACCTGGAAAGGCTCTGATCTCCAAAATCCCTTCTTATTCTCTACCATTCTCCTGGGTACACCCTTACATAGGCCAGCGTTGCTCCCCCATGCACTGCTTGCAGAGAGAAGATCACCAGGAGGGAGTGGGTCATCAGAAAAGGCCTGAGTAATGTGGCCAAGGCAGATGCAGTGTTTCAGAAAGCTGCTTAAAATTAGGTGGAAAACAAAAGGCTGTGATATGAACCTCACTTTTTATCAAGCTCTGTTACTTTCACGTATTACACGAGGCTGAAAAATGCATCTCGTACCAGTTAATGTTTGCTACTGCAATAAAATCACAGCCTAATGACAAAGGCAGTGACATAACTGGTATGAAGGGAAACCTGATTATTAAAAAAATGTGATTTTTGTACTACAATAAGGTCAAAAGAAAATGTTTATGATTAACAGATCCTACTAGACAGTTGTCTCATTTGAAATGATTAAAGCAGACCTATACAAAGGAATTATTGGTAGAAAACCTATTAGAACAGAGGGCAACATTAGAATTGTTCTATGTCTCTTCCCCAAAGACATCTTCATTTATATGCTTGAAGTTAAGCATGAACAAGTCTGTACCCAAGTGAGGGAAATGTATGCAGCTGTTTTCAGTAGTGCTACAGATGAAGTTTATATTACAATAATTTAGTTACAAAATTCTTCCCCTCCTTTTAATAGTTTATAATACATTTTAATGTTTGTATTTTTATAATTTGTATTGTTTTAAAAGATTATAAAAACTGTAAATATGAACTAGTTTGTATTATTTCAAACATTGACTGCCAAATATCCAAATAGCTATGAAAAGACAACATAAAATAAGATACATAGGAGTCCCTCTCTTATCTTCTCTTTTATCCCTTTCATTTTTGTCAATATGTTTAGTCAGCCATTGCAACCTACCCTGCACCAGCACAGCCTGAGGCAGAGATTTTGAGCATGCAAACAGAAAAGGATTTTAACAGTGCCCATCCTGACCGCACAGTACATGGTGCAGAAGACTGACCTGAAGTCACGGATTCCTTAAGACAAGAGTATAACTAATTTTAGAGAATCACTGCTATGTTCAGACCTTTCCATCACAAAATAAAAGTGATGAGGAACTTCCCTAAATTAGCACAAACCTAATTCCTCACCGTCTTGAAGGCATTACTAAAGATACTTTACTATAACATAACTGTTGGAGCATTCCAGATAAACTTTAGGTGATTAATTTCTTGTTGCACTTTATTACATATTTGTATTTAGTAGGATAAGTATTTGTTTTACTGAATTTATTACTGAAAAAAATCAGAAAATTTTAGGACTTTTTCTGTCCTATAATTGTCACTGTAAACATCAGATCTCACTTTCGGAAAAAATACCTAAATTACATTTTGAAGATGGTCAGCTGTGTAAAAAAAAAACATCAAAATGACTGTTGTGATGATTTACTGATGTCAATAATTAACTTCAGCTACAAATTACTGGTAACTTTTTCAGTTTTTGAAAGCAAAATTTCTTCTGCAGCCAACAGTTGCAACCCCTCCTCATGCCTTGAGCTGCATTTAGCTTTTTAAAAAGACTGAAATATGTGCATATTCTCATTTATGTATGCTCTAGCAGCATAAGCAGATGACAAAGACTTACTATGGTCATCCAGAATCCTTATTTTTAATGAACTATGCCTATTTGCTGACAAACCTCAGTTCAGTTATCTAGATTCTCAAGTCAGACAAAGATGCTGAATGATTTATGCAACCAGCTGCTAATTAAACTCTCATGCCTGGTTACTCCAACTACTTCATTAACTGAATAAATAAATAAATCGATTCACAAATAACCTATTCACAGAATGACATGATCAAAAACAACAGAGTTTTGTCTCTGAAGTCCTGAATGACCCTCTTGGTCTCCCATGAGGCAGGCGTGACACGGAAACGTCAGTAGGTTTCTACAGGAGCTTGAAAGCAGGATAGTTGTCTTTAAACTTTATTTAAATCATTAGTTAATGCCACTATGCTTGCAAACAGTTACACACATGCATAAGCCCTTCAGTGTAGGGGGCAAGAAGAGGGAAAACAAACATTGGTATGTACCACTTATTTATACATAGAAACCCCCGTATGGGCAGCAAGTCATACCTTAGCTTTGCTTAGCTCCAAAGCATCAGGTTAAGCATGCCATCCATATCTCGCAGCATTAGACCCGGTGATTTCCAAAAGGCTGTCAAATGGAAAAGTGGTGCTCCTGCTCAAAAGTGTTAATACATTTTAAGAAAAGAACACTTCATAATGGGAAAACTACCTAATACAGCTAGATGAGTCGGGAACTCCTGACTAATGCTACAGCACCGGAATAAACCACTATTGTGGTGGAACTAGTAAAAATGCCTTTCTTCTTGCAAGTAACGTTTTCCTAGGCCAATGCAACATGTACTTTATCTGGCATAGATGGGTACATATTACAAGTATTTTTGCCAGTATTATTCCATTCTAAGGAAAATACCTCAGCAGTACACCACAGGCTAGGACAGTATCTGAGCCAGTTCTAGCACGGGAGCTGAGATTATCTCTGTGTGACTTGTCTGCACTTTGGAAGTATTGAATTTGTGAGAATTCATTCGAAGGACAAAAGCCTTTCCCATGTTTGAAATCTTCCCTTGAGGTCAAACAACTGAATTCTAGGAAATATTTCAGTCAAGACTTGCTCACCTCTTTCATTAAGGAAAATGATGGTATGTACTCCTCAGAACTGAGACAAAATTGGCCTTTTCCCTTAAGATATCAGTGGTGGTAAATCCAAAAGTTCTATACGTTCCTCTCAGTAGCATCACAGATGAAAGGAGGTTATCGAGCTGATTGGGACAGCACAGGGAGTTGTCACTGCACCAGCTAAGGAAAAAGGCAAGTGCGTGGGAGCCCCAAATCTGCAACTGTTGGAGAGATGTCAGAACCACGTGGCAGAAGCCAGGAGGAGCTTTCTTTCCCTTGTTTTCTTTGCCTCATTCCGGCAAGCTGTGCCAGCTTTGTATTGCAGCAGACAATGGACTTTTGACGGCCATACACTTAAGGAATACTTTAAAAGAGGCAGTGTAAGAGCTTTAAGTGCCTCTTCCAGTGCAACCATACTAGGTCACAGCTATTCCAATTGAAAAACAACATTTTGGAGCCCCAAGAACATTGAATTGTTAACAAGAACTTGATTTTGAACATTACAAGGCAGAAGAACAAGAAAAAAAAAAGATGCTATCAATTTTTTTATCCTCTCCTCAGAGGCAGAAACAGTCTCTGAACAAAAGGATGGACAATTTTTAGCAGTCAGAACAGCAGGTGTGGAGGTTGCCAAGCAGAAGGAAAAAAGGGAAGCAGAGCAACAGAAGAGCAGCTTCTAACAATTTTATCTCCCCTTACATCCCTCTCTCAGGGTGTGTACTTCTGGAAATAAAAGACCAGGCAAACCAAGCCCTGTTGCTGCTGGTGACAACACAGGCCTCAACCTTTGCTTCACATCCTTTGTTTTAGAGGTTGTGCAAAGTACTTCTGTATAGCTTGCTGTTTCTGCAGAACTGCACTGACTTAGACATGGCGACAGCTACTTAAAAAGACTTGCAAAAGCGTTTCCATAAAAATTCCGTTGCTTGATCTCACATGGATCTGCACTGATCTCCTCCATTGCACCCACAGGGCAATAACAGTAGGATGTACAACAAGTGGTAAGTGAAGACTGAAGCCATAATCACACAGAAGCAACTTCCTTTGCACTGCATATATTTGTATATGCTCAGCAGGCAGGTATACACTACACACAGAGTGTATCCTCGGTGCTCGTGTACCACAGCTTTATCTGTGCATCCTCGCCTTCAAGCAGACATCAGTGCTGCACTGTGCTCCACAAGCCACATATCTAAGGGCTTCTATGTGAATTACTTGCCCTTTGTGTCTCTGTAACTACAGGAGTACCAAGACATCCGTTTGTAAGGAAGCGATGCTGGTGAGAGCTACTGAAAATCTAATATATAGTCTGGGGAGGGACTGCAGCTCAGCTGATGCCTGAAACAGGTCTGGCTATTCTGGGTTGCTCCAGTGCAGGGCTGGCATTGATTACATGTGACCTCTATGCACACTTTTCTGTGCATATCTATTAAAATAGTTTAACTAAAACAAACAAAAAACCTCCAGAACTATCAGGGATTACATTTGCATTTTTAAAGACAATGAAGCTTAAAATTAAATGCCCCAAGAATATTATTGTATTAAGTATCAGTATGAAGACAGATGAACATTCTTAGCTTTAATTATGGAATTAAGTCCTGCTGGATTCAGATGGGTGCAGAATTAAGTCACTGCTGAAATCAGGTTTTGCTAGCAAATGCAGTAGGACCACAGTTTCACCTTTACCTGGTACAGGGGTAAGTCTGGGATAGGAACTGGGGCTCATACTGAAAAGTATAAAACCAACATCACCCACCTTGATCAACAGCGAGTCAGCTTGACAGCACAGGTTGGTGACCAGGATGAAATACTGGCTTTACTGAAGTCAGTGGGAATTCTGCCTCGAAGTCAGTAGCATCAACTCGTGCATCAGCCATTCACATCTGTACTAACAAACTACCACTTGTCTTCAGGTTGCAGTAGCCAGTGGTTTCATTTGATAAAACTTTCTGAAATGGTCCCTTCTGAAGTGGCATATTTATCTCCTCTTTATCTTGTAGGTCAGTACATGCAGTATCATATACAGAACATATTAATGCCAAATTCATACACAAGGAAGTAGTTAATATGGCAATCATATGTCACACAGCAAAGATATTACTGACAAGCTGTATTGCAGCCATATAGTCATCTCTCCTCCCAGACATTTTAGAGTTTAAAAAAAAAAAGAAAAAAAAAAGAATAATGGAGAGGTAGTACTATTTCTGTTTTAAAGATAAGAAACAGATGCACAGAGCAGTTAGGGCAATAATGGAAGAATATATCAGATTTAGATATTACATACCGAGTGTCTAGATCTAATGCCCTAAGCAGGAAACACTGTCAGAAAGTACTACATGCTCCTGTGAAAACCAAGTTAAAAAACATGGTGGTGGGTAATAAAGTACATATACTTTTTATGAGGACATACCCTCCTTTTGATGTTTAAATAATGATTTTTGTATAATTTACAGTCAAAAGGGCATAGTTACATAGTTCTGCCTACCCTATTTAATACAGCTCAATTTTGAAATCAGTATAAACCACAGTGATGCTTCCTATGCTAGTAAAGTGGAAAAAAAAAAAAAGATTTAGAAGACTAACTCATGGCCCTTTGATGGGAACTAGTGTGTGCACTAGTAAAATACTGCACAGGATTTTATTGTGAGAAACAGTAAAATAACCCAGAGGGACAACAACCACTGGGCTTTACTTAGCTGATTTTATTCACTAGAGCACAAGATCTTTGTGATAACAACCACCACCACTAACTAGCACCATTATTACAGGGATAAGCTCATCAGTTAAGCAAAAAGCAATTAGCACAACTAAATGGAGTTCCAGTTACATGCTCTAGAGTTTCATCACTCTTGAGTGTACAGGGATGTCTCAATCTTGTGAGGAGTTGACAAAAGCTAGCATATTTCTTCTCCCCAAATGGGCAAGGGCTCTCAACCCTTGCAAGGGGTTACCTTAGCCCAGCACCCCAGGCAAGGGGAGTGGGGGGATGCTCATGGTCCAGCGGGAGGAGTTTTGTCAGGCATCTTTTCCACTCCTGCTCAACTCATCCATACTACTAGGCTTTGTCCTCTCTGCCCTTTGGGAAGATGTACACGACTCTGCTATGATCACCTTTAGGAGTTGATCTTTCCAGAATCTTCAGGTGAGATCTGTAAGAGCATCTGCTCTTTGCACTATCAGCAAGGTGACTTTTTAGCAAGTTTGGTATTGTTGCATTTTTTTAGCAAAGTTACACCATCCTGTCTGCACAACATTTCCCACTTCCCTACCTCTAATTACCCATCATTTCCCCATTGTGTTTCTGCCACATGGGCAGAGTTTGTGCAGTTCAGCAGTTTCACTGGTAGCTCTGTGCTCACCAATCAACTGGATGACAGCTACTGCATCTAGGTATAATTAAATATTCACAATTTGTTGAAAGATTGCGATGAAAAGATGCCTCTATCTGTTTAAGCCATCCCCACACAAAACCTTTTTCTTTTTTTTTAAGTAGTGAAATATCTTAGGAGATCCACACTTAAACTCCAAATTCAGAGACAGTGACAAACAGGAAACACTTTAGACAGCTTAAAGAAGTCAAATAAGAGTTTAGAGTTCTAAGCTATAGGAATAATTTTATAAGTGAGATGCTTTATTTCTGGAAATTTAGCTGTACAACTACATTTTGTGTCTGTAGTAACACAGCATATGCATTACCTTACCAATGGCAAGGTAAAGAATCCTGTACTAGCACAGAGAACTGGTTCTCCCCATGTGGTCATACTGAACCATTTTTTTGGTATTTTAGAATAAATGTAAATAGTTTCATTTTTAACTGACAATTTTATTATGCTTCAATAAAGATAGTTTTAGCTATTTTTATTGAACAGGGAAAACAGAACAGACCATAGCAAATGACAAAATAAGATAGTCTACAACTCCTGAAGTGGAGTGTGTGTGTACAAACTGCATAACCAGAATATTATTTCAACCCTAATTTTTCAATGTTTTTTCAAAGTCTGTTCCAAAACATGGTATCTACTGTCACTCTTGTCTAATAAAAATATAATCCTTTTGGCAGCCATCACAGATGCTCATTGTGCAGTGATTTCCTTTTCATTTACCACAGTGTTCTTTATGCCCACTACATAATGCATTTATCGGTATGCATGAAATCATATTCCCCAGGCAATCAATTCCATCTTGGGACAGTAGATTATACCCCCTGTAAACTGAATTATGCAATCCTTAATCAAGTTAATTAGATTCATCTAATGAGGTCTGGCTTTTCATTTTTTATTAGCTCACTCCAGCTACCACAGACCCTTCCCTAAATAGAGGAAAAAAGTATTGCACTTTTATGAACAGGTCTGTGATTCAGAAAGAAGGATTGAAATCTGCCTTCCTAATTTTACCTGGAAGGTCAACTCAGAGGGATATTACTGGAAAACTCTGAAAAGGTGAGTAATATTTTAAGCAGTAAAGGGATGAGATAGAACAACATTGCTTTTGTTTGCGAAATTTGAGCAAAGCCTATATATCCTATCCTGATTGCAGCCTTTTCTGCCTTTTCCAAGGGGTTTTGAGCAGACTGTTGTAGCTGTTGTAGGTTTTAATTGTCACCATAAGGCATGCAAGCTTTTACATTGTCTATAATTTTTACTTTAATAAGGTAATTTTATAGTTATAGCCAGGTATATCAAATGAAGACAAACTTCCCAAGAAGGCCCAGGGAATCCAAAGTATTCCACTTGAAGATAAAATTATTTACTGTTAATTTGGATCTTATCAATCCTATACTAATATCCATGGAAAAAATGGAAACTGTCCTCAATAAAAAAATAGAAAACTGAATGGCCAAAATGCTGGAAAATTTATAAGCACTCAAATCCCATTGATTACAGGATATTAGCTGCTCACCAAACGGTTTGCATAATTCTCAAAGGCCAGAATAATTCCTTATTCCATCTATGTAGATTCTGATTTTTCCCTGCTGCTTCTTAACATTGAGAAACTATTAATCATGTTGCCCTTATCTTAAAGTGGCTACACAAGAGCGATGTGTATTCATGACAGAGTTAAACATAGCAGAAGTGAGCATTAAACTGATCACTGAAACAAGTTTTTTTTTTTTTTTTGCTTCCAGGCAGTGCTATAGATTGTTACAACTACCAGGACTTTAATCATTCTGTTTTTCTGCTCACCAGCTAGCCTAGTAGCAGTGCCAGAACGGCAGCCTTGTGAAATAACCCAGATAGTTAAGTTCAGCTCTATTCTTTTAAGCAAGTTCTCTAAGTTTCTTTCATGTATAATTTAACTCAAAAGTCTGTACAAGTTCCTCAGAACAAGAAGGCTTCTTTAGGAAAAAAGGCTGATTCTCTACTTGTTTACAGTGTAAATCAAAACAGTTAGTCTGTATTCACTCACCAGAAATTAAACTTTATAACAAGACACATTCATGAAGACAGTTAAAAAATAGCTTTTTTTTTTTTTTTTTTAATTAGAAATGTTCCACATTATACATGTAGATATTTAAGAAAAACAACAACAAAACCCCAGAGATTTTGTTCTGGAAATATCAAAATGCTTATTTCTCTTTAATTTATAGAGCAAGAGAAAAAATACTTTTCCGGGTCAAATGCAATATTGAGCTAACTTTATTTTATTTTTTTTTCTCCTTGATAAGGTACACCGTTTCTTTTTAGGCCTACTTAATTTAGCTCTGGTCTCCATACATGTTTTAAGATTTTTGTATGGTCATTAAATGGAAAGCTCCTTCTCCATTAACTTCATATGATTGAATGCAGTGACAGGAGTTTAAATACAAGAACATAAAAATGGAAATTGTCATTTTTAATGGAAAAAAAATCTAGAAGTGTTTCAGTAGCCAAAAATAAGAAGCCATGGCAAATTTTCCTTCAGAAAATTTGGCTGTCATACCAGAACAGGTCAAACAGTCTCTGTTTTTCCAAAAAGCAGCAGAATAATTTATCTTAGAGATATTTCTTTCTTCTCCTTTAATTCTGAATGTCTCAATATCTCAAAGAAATAACTTACTCCTGAAAACTCTAATTTTTGTCAGTGAAATATTTTGTTGTTTCTAAAAGTGCCTGACCTTTTCTGAAGCTCCTATTCACATGGGTAGAGTTTATCATGATGACATCTGCTAGTTAGTTGTAAATAAAAACTTCACAGTATTTCATCAGTTGAAATACTGATTATTATACTCTTATCTTGCATCATTAAAAGGATGAGCTTCCTTTGCCACATGTTATTTTATATGCCCCTTCGTAACTCACCTCCCCAAAAAACATTTTAAATGTTTCCAGTGTTCTCTTTAGTGCAAGTTTTGTGCCACTTGTCACATGGGAAACATGTGGGAAAACTTGAAGCTCCTGACTAGGAAGCTAAACCTTGTTTACTGTAAGACTTAGACTACTTATCTCAAAGATGTACTCAGAAAATGAAAGTGCAATGTAACATCAAATAATCTGAAAGAGAAAAGGAGTAGTTTCAAAATATTTTAGACAGACTGATATTTACATACCTTGAAATAAGTTATTTTCCTCAAAATAGACTAATTTACAGTCACAAACGGTTCTGAAACTGTGTCAATTTGCTGCATCAACCAGTGAACAGCAAAAATCCAGTTTATAGGAGGTTATTTAATTGATATACTTCTAGCTAGGAGTTATTTAGTCCTTCAAAAATATTTTTAGCTCATATCCTTTTTTTTTCCACTGATGACTTTCTGAAGTCAACCAGTTGATTACCTCCCTTGTACTTCAAGGTATTTAATAACAAACAAAAATGCTATTGTAACTCTCACAAATCAGAAATCTCTTTCAGTCTGAAAACCCACATTAAGTACTACATTGGTTAAAGAAGAATTTATTTAAAAAATATCACTCTTAGGGTAACACTTCTCAATTCTCAGTTATTCAGGCTTGCAGCTTGGAATCACAACAATATGGGCACCAAGTTCCACTTAATCCTTCACAGAAAGGCTCATAATCTGGTTGCACGTTTGCGCTGTAATTGCTTTCCAATCTCATAAACCTTGTCAGAAAGAGCCTCTTCAAATGAAAGCTATTGCAACACATGCCCAGAGAAGAGAGCCAAATCCTTGTGAAGTAACAATAATCCCTTCTTCAGGGAAGTCAGAATACCACGGTTGGCTTCTTTGCAGGGCACAGTTATTTTATAATTAGCAAAGATAAAAGTTGCCAAAAGTGCACATCTAAGAATTACTGATGCATATGAAAGAGTAAGCCCATTTGGTTATCTAGTAGAAAAATATTTTGGATCTTCAAGCAGATGAAACAAGCCATAAAGAAATCCAGAAGGCACTGTTTATTAAAGTAAGCAGAAAGCAAAATTGGCTGGGAATGAAGACAAATACGACTATTAATGTTTATAACCCAACAGGCAATGAGAAGAGCCAAAGCAGCAACATATGCGATTGCAAAATATAGACTTTTAAACTACAGGTCTCTGACTGCTAAATGTTTGTAATACAAAACAAATGGATTCATTTAAGAAGACACTTGTGGGGATATCAGCTCAATCATCTTGAAACAAAGAGGTTGACAAAGCACTGCCTCAACTGCAGTATTAAAATACAAATAGCCCAGAAGAATACCTATAGGAAGGGCTAATACTGCATTTGTAATCAAAGTCATCCATTTAAAAAATAGTGGTCATGTTTGTATAGCTTCCCACAGACATTTTTTAAATGATTGCGGGAACAAAGTGATCAGTTTTTGTTTTTCCCAAAAGCAGCATTACTATTAAAAAGGCAGAACTCCTGTTACACATACAAGAATATGTGCACAGTTTGGGAGCAAGTCAGCGACCAAAAGTGTTGTCAGGTAATGTGAAGCAAGTGTTCAAATTCTGTTCATCTTACTAGGAGAGGAAAATAAGAGTTAGCTGAATTACTATTATTCAGCATACTAGAAAGTTAGTGGGTATCTGAAAGGAGTCGCATAGAGCAAACATCTGTATCACCACGAAAAGTAGTGAAAAGCTTTCATCTGTCTTATGAAAAGGAAAAGCATCCCAATTACCTATAATTTCTCCAGAGTCAGGCCTCTCCTTGTATAATTAAGCTATTAAATAGAAAAAGAGCCATATGTCCATGAAGCAGCAGAAAACTAGAATACTGAGCCAGCTGTGATACCTGTGTTACATGAAACATGCACTCCTTGAACATCATTGCCTCTTATAACACATTTTTTGGCTGCAAAGACTGCTCTTCCAGCATGCGAGAAAGTACCTGGTAAAGCATGAACAGAGGGTGGACAAAGGAAAATGTGCAAATGGGCCTGTGTTTTTTTCTGTTTTTCACATTCAAAAGTCATTTGGTTTTATTACACGCAGTTACACAGTGGACATTATAGCAAAGGCATTCCTACTACAAGAGATCCATCAACCTGTCAACACTACAGCACAGCACCTCATTAACTTGCTGCTTTTATCCAGTTTTTCACTTTGCATCATATTGTGATCTAGTTGTATAGTTAGAGCATGAAAAATACTCTGGAAAACTTCACTGCATTTAAGAAAAAAAAAATAGAAACAAAAACTCATGAACCATAGGTATTTACAATCACACATTATATATCTGTTACCTATTTCTACTGCTAAACTTAATAAGGTTTATTCCTCAAAACAAAAACTTTGCATTTTCTGTATAACTGCTATTGTCAAGCAAAGATGTCATTCATATTGTTTGCTCGCAGAAAGATAAACATGTTTATTTTTTCCATTGACTGAATACTGTGAGAAAATTAACCTACTATACAGCTACCCAGAATATAAACTGAAAAAAAAAAAAAAGGAATAGTTCACTTGTTAAAAATCTTCCCTACTGTAAAAAGATAATTGGATAATTAAGGAAGGCTATTTTTCATCAGGAAAGTCAGCAGTATTACAACACATAATGAGTGCTCATGAAAGCACTAATATTTTCTCCACTCTTCCAAGTGAAAGTGTGCATATAGATATTTCCAAATATTGAAGGTACTGCCTGCACACAGTACTAATGGCCTTAAGTGGTACTCTTATCTATTCCTTAGCTAAACAGAGGCTAAAATTTTTTCCAGCTGTTTCAACATCCCACAGCCAACTGAAAATGTAGATTGCTAATATAAAATCCAAGAGTATCAATTATAGAGTCACTACAACTGTTGGCAAGTCATCATAAATACACCTCCTCTCCCCCATATACATACAGTTCTGTCACAGTATTGCAAGAAAGTATCAATACAACCTTCTTTGTTCAATGCTTGCAGAGTAAATGATAGTTGGATCAGAAAAAAAAAAGCTCATACTTCTAATTTCTGTGCAAATACTAAGAGATTTTACATACGGAGAGCAAATGGGTGATGTGAAAGTGATTTCTCCCCACCCTGGAATTTTTAAGATCCTTGTAACATTTTAGCACAACTATTTTAGCACAAGTGTTTTCAGGCTTTCACCTTATGGAAAAAAAAGAAGTTCTTGAATCTTAATATTCTTTTTTTTCTAAAATATTTCTGAAGGTTTTTAAAACAGACATATTCATATTGCCTAAACAAAAGAAGCTCCCATCTCTGTGTAGCAGTTCATCTTGCAGTCTTTGGACTTTATGCTAGCTGTTTGGTCACTGAGGAGGACTGTAATAGTGAAAGTCAGAATGCTTAATCTAAGCCACACACAAGAACAGGAAAGAATTCCAAAGATTAAGCTAGAAACCACGGTACATTGTCTCAAGCTGTTAAATGTCAGAAACTAGATTTTTCAAACCAATTAACAGTGTTTTAAAAACTACTCCAATAGGTCTTTTTACTGTTTTTCAATACTATCACCTATTAATTATGCTGAAACAAAATTACACTACATAAAGAGAAACTGATGTGAGGTTATATTAATAAAAGAGGATTGAGAAGATGAACCAACTGCAGAGAAAAATATCTCATCAACAAGATACAGCAAGAAAATGATGCTACACATATATGACAAGTTCACACAATACATTCAGGCTGAATTCCAGCACAGCAAGTATCTTTTCAGGAAATAAAAGTACATCCCTATCAGATGTGAAGAAAAATGTACACAGTAAATATGTTAGTATAGTTAATAAGGATGGCAATTACTACTGAAAACTGAGCTACCAGAAACTGGGAAACTGTTTTTTGAACATAATAACGTTGAAAGAGTTTTCTTCATAAAATACCCTTTGAAACTAAGAGCAGTTTTTGCAGAATGAAAATTCAAACTTTGTTTTATTGTTTATAGTAATTAATGTAGCTGAAGCAGGACATAAGCGATAACAAGAATATTCTGTATTTCCATAATCATTATCATATCTCTCCATTGAGCTATATTTTAAGTCACTATATAAACTACCCAAAAGGAACATTCATTCAGCACTTGAAATGCTGACAGTCACCCACTATCTCCTATCCAAATTACTTTGCTAGCATCTGCTTCTATTAATCTGCACCTGCTTTATTTAGATTAACTAGCAATACAAGGTTGCACATATCTGCAAAAGGTCATCTTTGAAAAGTTAGCCCTGGTACTGACAGGCAGTAACAGAAAACCCAAGCCTTGAATATCCACATGCTGGAGACCTGCAATCTCAGCTTGTTTTGCTTGTTTGGAATACTTTTCAGCAAAAGTATGGACCACATACTTATGTAGTACTAGAGATTAAGGAGAGAGGAATACTGGAAGCAAGTCGTCTGGGTAAGCTAATGTGATCTGAAGGCGGAACTGAGCACTGGTGATGGATGGACTGGCTGTCTTCATTGCTCTTGCTTCCCATCTCTAGATGCAACCCTGTGAATCACCAGATTTCCATAACTGTAGCTCTTGAGGAAAGGACTTCTATGCCCCATGCTTCATTTCTAAATTCAAGGACAGAACAGTATTCCTGAAAAAAAAGGAGGAGGGAGATAAATGTGCATTCGTCACGTCTGGTAGAAGAGGGGTAAGTTAGGAGTCCCCAAGCAGAAACTCTCCTGGCAGCTATTTAAACACTCCTGGGATTAATCTTGGCTATCTTCAAAGCCTTCTGAAGCCTATGGGTCTGTATCATACTCATTTAAATGGAAAAGGTATCACTTTGACGGTTCAAATCAGTGTGAACATTTCCTTTCAGAAAATATGAACTGCACTATCACTAAATATGAACTAAGTATGAACTGCACATCACTTCACTGAATGATGACAGATGACAGAGAATTCCACTATACATAAACACCTTTAACAAATCCCAGCCTATTTGCTAGCACTGGCTTAAGTCCTGGCAAAGTGTAAGACAGCTTGAAGAAACTTTATTTGTGGTAGTAGTTATTTGTCCTTTACATATTTGTAGTCAAAGTCTGCAGAGATGACTAACTATAGAGCATCCTTAAAAATGAGCACTGACTAGAAATCAGGCTGTAACTAGAATCCACAGCAATGATAAACAGAGAAAAACATACAGGAAATCTCAGATTTGAACTTTGCAAAGAAATGAGGATTTATCGAGTGAAGAAAATCCATGTTAATGCTGGATAGTTGACTACAGAAATATCAAGTGAGGTGGGAGAGTGAAGAGTAAGGTGAGGGGAGTGATATTAGACAGAAGGTTTAAAACAAAACGAACTACATTTTTCCACATAGCATGCAATTTAACTGTATTTTGCTGATGTGTACCTGTACTCTAAAAACAAACAATCAAATTCCATGGATAGAAAGAGATTTCTAACTCAGAAAATATATGTGATGCAGATGACTGGGAGGGTATATCTAGGGCTGTATGTTTGCCCTGTACTTATATCAGAGGATAGCTACCCCATCCAGCCTCAGAGACATGACACTGATCATCATCATCACAGCTAGGCTTCGCAAAGGAAGATATGGGAAGGGTTTTACCCACATTTGCTGCAAGTGCGCTGATGGCTAAAAAGACCGATGCGGGAAAGGCAAGTCCAGTTGCAAAAGACACAGCAGAAGGTCTCCTTACCCAAAACATCTGTCATTATGTTCCTCTTCTGCCTCATCTGCCCAATCCAAAAGAACCTAGACTAAGTCCAATCTCCTTGCCCTGTCCCCTACAGGATGCCTGTACAGAGAAAACATTATTGTACAAGAACAGATCATCAGTTCAAAGTCACCTTTTGTTAGCCTTCCGAGGATCACAGTTCTCTGAAACTATCCTATGCAAGATGCCCTTCTCCATGCTGCCTGAAAGACTGCTCTGGACAAATACAAGCTAGCACAGACAAGTTCTGATGTTCAAATAGAGGAAATAAAACTTCACAATTTTATACTTACAACGTACCATTCACAATGCCTTACTGAAGAGTTGACCCAGCCTTGGTTCCTCTATAACCTCAGGATATAGAGAAATCACAACTCTGAATCAGGAACAGGAAAGAGAATTCTTCAATCAAAATTATATATCTTGAGAGTAAACTCATGTTAAAGGACAAAGCCGTTGTACTGATGTGGAGTTATTATCGTCTCTGGGCTATAACTGTCTAGTTGTAGGTCTCCTTTGAAATTGCTCTGGAGTCCGCTCAGGGGTGTAGAGAAGCCAAGAATTGCTTTGCAAGGCGTCTGCTGCAGTCACCCTGCACTCTGCTTAGATAATGGCTGCTGTAGAGTAAGGTCTTTAGAGAAGCCAAACTCAGAGTTACTGAATTGCTTACTTGGTGCCTTTTGTTAGTCATAAGAGGGAAGAAGAGAAAATCTCCGTAGAGGCTTCTGTTGGTGGCAACCTAATCTTATACATTTGTACCCCATATGTGTCCTACTGATCTTTTTGGTGGCTTGAAGATTCCACTTTATACTTCCCTATGCTTTCTATCATGAACAACAGGAAAGTTTTTGTGTCCCAGTGAGCTTCAGTTTTGATCAAAAAGTCAGAGAGCACATTGCTAAGAAAATAGACCCTACACAAAGGCAGCACACTCACCACAATGTTGGTTTTTGTTGTTGGTGGTCGGTTGTTTTTTTTTTTTTTTTAAGTTTGTTTTGTTGGGTTATTTGTGTTAAGTAAGTGCAAACTTAAAAAGACCTTGGTGGGACTTGACCACTTCTGACTTCAAGAAATACATTTTCAGACATTACTTCATTCTTTTAGTAGGGGAGATCTACTGCTAATTATTGAAACAATTACATTTTCAGAGAATCTTCATTCTTGCAATGGAATGAATTTCAGTATTGCTTGAGTGTATATTTGATTATACATTGTTAAATGCTGACATTTCTGCTCATTCTTACTTCAGAATCTGGATTCCTTTAATGAGGGAAGGTGCAAAGGCCTCAGACTGCCACCTCAATGAATTTCAGTTGTATCTATCATCATGTAGTGTTTTCAAAATCCAAGCTCCATATTTGCTGTATCATTACATTTGTCAGCAATAACAAGCAGCACAACAGACGGTTTGCTTTGCTAGCTCTGCTTTGTTACTAATAGCTAGGCAATTTAATTTAGGTGACATCTCCCTTCAAAAAAAAAACAGAAACCCTGATACTGTGGACTGCAGGCTGATAGCAGCATGTGCTCCAAATCTCAGTTCACAGGGAAACCTGTGCTCTTTTCAGAGGCCATTCTGTGTCACATACAAGTTCTCCAATACGGCTATGCAAACCAACTGATTGTTTGGGCAGCCAAGATGGAAAAATTAAGAAAAGACAGATTCATGTTCCAAAGGAATAAACATTTGGTTTTGCTGCTGAAACTGAGATATCACAACATTGTTTTATATGACAAAGGAAAAGAAATGGAGACTACATTATTTTGATCAGTATTAAATGGAACAAAACCACTGCCACTATTTCTACTCCTACTTCCAAGGCTAGATGCAAAGAAGGCACAGTAAGTATTTTTGAACCAGAAATCAGGCAAATTGGGCAAGTTTGTAGGTAGTTTCTAGACACCCAACCTTTCTTTGTCCAGCCCAAGCCATTTGTATTGCAAAATACAGCTAGATCTGCCTTTGGTAATTGAAACAAGTGACAAAGAGTTATAGTGCTACCCACTGTTTGCCTGAGAAGGATACATGGCTGCAAGATTAGATGAAACAGAAGAGAGCAGCACGTGCAGAAGGCAAAGGAAAGAGGCGTCCACTTTGATCACAAAGAGTGAGAAGACATTGTAGTTTCACTGCGATAATTTATCCACCACTTACTTTGATGTTGTAGATAAATATAGTTATTGCAGAGAATGTTAAAAATGGGCAGTGTTTTTGCAAAGCTGAACTATCAAGAGACACTAGTATAAATACAGCCTGCAAGAAAGGAGTTCACTTTCTTTGGAATATTGCACCTCTTCCTGCATTAAAAAGCACGGAGCACTAAGAGTTCTGACTAGGGTTTACTGCAAGACAGATAGTCTGAAAAGCAGGTCCCATTGTCAGGGTTCTTGCTTGATGTTTTAAAGTTGGATTATAAATAGTGATTTAAGACTACTAGATTAAATTTCATGCTTCACAGAGAAATAAAGGAGAAAAATATTCTTTTAAACTTTTAACACTCAGTGAACCCTTATGAAGCTGTTTATTTCATATTCCTCTTCTGTGATTGCAATGGATTTACTAAAGTTGTTACTTATATTCTATAGGTGAAGTAATAAATTTTGTTCTTTGCTGACAGTTCTCAATCATATGGACACACAGTCATGGTACTGTCAAACTGCCACTGCAGTCCAAACTCAAAAGATTTAGGGGAGATGCTAGGGGAAATTTTTTATATATATATACATATATATACACACACACACACACATATATATATAAAATATATACACACACTTATAGACAAACATTTGTGTGTGTGTATTTAAAAGAAACTAAGATTCACAAATTCCGGATCAAAACATCTCCTAAGCAGTAACCTTGCTGCACCCCTTTTGCTGCAGTTTAGAGTTACAAAACTATAAAACGAGTTCACCTTATATAAATTTAACGAAAGCTGCGAACATAGGTCATGCATGCACAAACAGTTACATACTAATTTCTCATATATAATAGATTCAAGGATAAAAAAATGTAAGTAGGCTTCAGTCTATGGCCTCAGGGCTTAAATGACTAATGATGGAGAGAACTTTCTTCTTGCTCTGAATATGTTACTTTGAGAAGGAACAGTTGGGCAAAGACAATTAATGGACTGAATAGAATTCTGCTTAGAATGACCCCAAAGGGTGGGCAGTTAATGATAGAGGAGAAAGACAAAAAGAAGTAATATTACTGCTAATTCCCTTTCTTATGGATTCCTCACTGTTGTATTTAGATTACTGACTAAGAGTACTGACTACTGACAGGAGAGATTGCCACTCAGCACTGCTTTCACTAAAGCATCCCTTAGACACACGTAGGGCTTGACTCTGCTTCTACTCGAATAAATGGGAATTTGTCTATGGACTTCTAAACGTAGGAGCTAAATCTTGTCACAGTTATTTCATATTGAAAAAAGTTTGAAAAAGCTTGACCACTGTTGAATGTTAACTCCTCATTTGTGTCTTCCACTGAAATAATGGTGAAATGCTTCTGTGTTGCAAGGTGTCATAGTTCCATGAGTGAGACTGAAAGTAACTGACATTAGCAACATACGACATGGACTAGTTTCTTACACAAATCATATCCCTGTAGCATTTCAGAGAAACAGCTCCCAGCAAAAGTGGAAAGAGCAGCAACTAGTCTGATCCTTGCCTATCCTTACTGGCAGTGAAGATGCTCACAGCATAGTGATCTGTAAGCTCTGCTGCTTTTCCAGTAGCACAGCAGCTTAAAAAGGGCTGTTGCAAGTTATAGGTTAGAAGCAGAAGAGCCCGAGACTCAAAGATCCCTCTCTACCTGCGACAAGGCTGTGAGACAGGACATGACTCGGTTAATATCCCTGCACTGGAACCATCTTTCTATGGCCACCTACATGGCTACTACATTAAGGGAATTCATAGGCTAGCCCAAACTAAGCTCCTCATAGATTATCAAAGAGTCTGCCATACAGAGTAATAATTAACAGTTTGAATTGTATGTACAGTATCTCCTTTCATAGTTGACTTCAGCGATTGTTTATTTCCTGGCCAGAATCCAGGCTTCTAAATCCCTGCCAATGGTGTTTCTGAATATGAAAAATCACCAATATCTTCATCAGCTGAAGTATCACAATGAATTACTCTTGAATGCCACATGATCAAAAAGGATAACAAGCATGATTATATTGAACTTACTTTATAAACATGGCTCCAGTGCTGGAAACAGCTACAGCTCAATTTCTCTTATGTCTTTGCAATTCCAGCCAAATCTGTCTGTGAGCAACTCTTCCAAAAAAATAGTTATGCCACTAATGTTGTATTAAAGTCAGGCTCCTTTAGATACACATGTACCTAAAAGGGGAATTTAATTCCTAGTGCAACTGATTTTTATATTTAGCAGAACCAAGATCTTACCACTTTTTCCAAAGTTAGCAATGAAGACAGTCCTGTAAAGATATAATTCAATTTCTGTTCACAAATACCTAACTTTTCCTTAACTTTGAATAATGCAAGTTCTCCATTACCATAAAAGTCTAATTGTTGGGGTTAATACTACTTCTGCCTACAGAAGTCACTGTATCTTTTAGAGCCTTCTAGTAAGCCAGGCAAACAGCTTTGTATTAAAGCTCTGTGCTTTATGAAATTTTATATGAATAATTTCTATTTGTTCAACTCTTCCAACTTTTGCCCAGATTGTACACCACAGCTGCACTCAAAAACAAAACAACAACAAAGTAAAAAAAAAAGCACAAAAGAAAAGAAAAACAAAACACAAGACAACAAGAACAAAATCCAATCATAGCTGTGCAAGACAACACCAAAACTTTCAGTTTAAGAGTATATTTTGGACATTTACATTGCCATGAAATCACTGCAGCGGACAGAAAACACCCTTGAGGGGAAAAAGTTTCTCTCTGCAGATTTTTGCCTACGTTTTTGATCATAGAATACCAACTACCTGATTCTGAGACATAATGAGAAAGCACATTTACTATGTGCATTAGGAGACAAACTGAAGAAGTAGCTTCAAGCAGCATAAGAACAGCAGTGAAGAGACCAAGGAGGGTGAGATTTTTAAAAAAGAGGGGAAAAAAAATCAAAAGTAAAAAAAAAGTTGTGTTAAAAAATATTTTTTAAGTATCACAACTCCAAGTAGCAGTTTGCAACTTTTCCTTGATAACTTCCAATAGTATCCATTCCAGTGTGGGAAAGGGCTTTTGGCTTCATTGGATAAAGTGAAATCACTACCTTTTCTGCTTGATGTAGCAAATCCTTTGCAAAACAGCCACCATGTCACACTTCACTGCCTCTAGATTGTATCAGAAACAGAATTTGAAGGGCCTGATCTAGTGCCATTAGAATAAAAATGATTTTATCAGTAACATGATCAAGCCTGCGTTGTTTCTCACAGCAGCAAGTGCTCATAATCCTTCACAGCCCTGCCAGGAATGCCCTGGGATTTCTGTCTGCAGCACTTTGTCTACAAGTGTGTTACTGCTGAAAGGTTTGAGGCCTAAAACAATGCTTGATGTTTTGTGTAATGTTGTCATCTAGTCCTTTATTAGGAAGTTTCCTTCTAGCTACTGAAGTATGTTTAGGAACACATCTTGTTCCTATGGAAATTGGCGAGAATTCTGACCTTGACTCCAAACAGAGCAGGCACTGGCTCCCTGTGTGCAGCATAGGACATGCCAGCGTGAAGGGACAAAAGCGCTATGCTGGCAGCAGAGCCACCAACTCATGTCCCTCTCGCGTGTGAAGGTGCCAAGGTGAATCCACCCTACAACCAAAGCAACGTTACGCCAGCTGAAGATAAGAGGCAGGTCAGATACTGAATCAGTGTCAAAATGTCAAGATGCCACCTGAATTCATGCAGCTTCCCAAAGGCTCCTCCTTTGTAGGTATTACATATTGGCAAAGGGTACTGCGCTGTAACCAAAGAACAAAACTACCTGTTTTGATAGTTCTGTATTGACCTTGGGGCTTTTGTTCCTTCTCTTTGTTTATGTTGAGACTGTTAGATTCCTCAGGGTGAGCAGTTATGTATGTGCACCTGGGCTACGGCTAAAAACAGAAGTTTATCTTCTCTGTAGGAACTGGTAGTAATCACATAATTATTTCCTCCGCTCTTTCAACACGAAACTGTTCGAAAGGTTGCACTTTGCTCTTCTTAGGTTTTAAAGGATTCTCTGGGAAGCAAGGCCTTCTGAGGTCTACAGGATAATATCTAGACATTGGAGCAAAGATACAACATGGTAAAGTTAAACTGTCTGCCACATGTTATTGTATTTGTCTGTGGTCAACACTGAGCTTCCTAGAATGAGAATTACATCGCAGACATATTGCCAGTGCACAGCAGATAATCTCTCTACAACTGAGGTTAGGTAAGCAACAGCAATGCCTTTGTGCTGTAATACCTACAGCAGCAGGCACATGGCTTTGGTTTTGGATCTCAAAAGTGTTTCTGAAGCAACAGGACAGACCTGTGTGCTCACATTTCATCCACATTTGTTATTTGACTTCCACTCTTACAAGGTTTCCAGTGACTCTAGTAACATCACTATTGCTACTCAGTTCTGGAAGACAGTATTGTGATACCTGTTTTCATTAAGTACTGTTATTTTTGCTTGAGTTTTGAAGTCCATAAAAACTTGCATGAATTCTACACCTTCGTACAAAGGCTGTATAATATCATGTATTCAGTGCAACTTCAAGAAAAAAAAATTTTTTTGCTCTTCAGTTTTCCTGTAGATTATATTGCAGTGCTATTGATTGGCTAAGTCTCATAGCTCTTCAACTTTGTTTATTATTGGTTTGAACAATAAGATTTGAGAGTAAAAGTCACATTGATTTCTCTTTTCATCTATTTTCAAGTCGAGACCCAGTTCCAAAACACTCGTGGTGACTACTGAGCTTATGCACGTCAACAGGCAAGTGTGTAACTTTAGATATTTTAAGACTTTTCTTCCAGACAGCACATTATTAAACAGAACAAAAAACATATTAGTGTTGTTTCAAATTTGGCTCCTAAAAGGCTAAGTCATTTTCAAATCATTGTACAGAGTTCCTTAAAAATATGACAAACTAATAAAAGGAAGGAAAAGACCTTTAAATGTAAATGATTTTGTCTTTTTGTGGAAAGAAATGCCCAAAGCATAAGAACTTGACTTTGCCTTTTATCAATACGATAAAATACATTTTTTTTTATTTTAGCAGCTAAATTCTGACAAAAGACAAATAAAACTTACAGTAGACGAGAGATTAAAAAGAATCTTTAAAACTTTAAAAATCAGTTTGCAGCTGTAAATCTTTCATAGAAAACACCCCTGCCTTAGTCTAAAAGCTTTAGTTTATCAGAAAGCATCCGTATTCTCCAATATGGTTGCTTAGGAAAGACCAAACAAAAGAACATAGCTGGATTTACCACCAAATACTTCAGATTTGAAAGTGTAAACATTTTTAGCATAGTTTATGAAGAGCACAACTGGAATAGACTGAAACAGCTCTCATATCATTCTAATGTCATTATCTGCTCCTGTCACATGAAGCTGGGTGTTTTATAAACTCAAAAAATGGGGTTTGAAAAGTCACTTCTTTTTACCCCACTTAAAAACACGGGGAAAGAACCACATGGATTTATAAAAATCTTAATGCTCTGAGACGGTGACTAGCAATCATGTGAAGACCAAAGGGGAAAAAAAAAAAAAAGTTAATTATCATGCCTTGTTCTTGCCTACAGTAACATCCTCAAACCTCTTCAAAAGAAGATTTCTCTGGATACAACATGAGCACAAAACAAGACTCTACACTCAAGATCCCACTCTCCAAATAAATAAGACAGATGGAGAATAAATAGGGAGGAGATGTAAAAGAGGAGTTGTCCAAACCAGATAATTACCAAGGTGCTCAGCCACCTCTTCTAAACATCAATCCAGCACCTTATTCATCAAATCATTTGAGGGGCTTCCAACACCAGGAAAAACAAACAATGGTTATTTCCACAGACCAGCAAAGTTTAAATAGTAGATAGCTTGTATAGAAGCATTAGAAGCATTTTTGTTTATGAAGGTGTACATTATAGCCAAGGAGCTTTGGTATAACACTGAGTAAAATAATTACATAAATCTGTATCATCCTGTCAATTTAACATTCATATCTATGTTTTTCCTCCCAAAACAAAACGCCTTTTCTTAATGGCAGCTCATACACTCAGATGTCCTCCTATAATCTTACGCCTAATGTTCAGAGGAAAAATTGCCTAAGTAAGTACAGCCTTTATCTTTCTTGCTGCCTTGGTTTCAGAAAACCTACCCACTATTCTTTCATGTCCCTTGAACTGGAGTCTGAAAACTGACTATCTGTTCTTCTTACTATTGCTAGGAAAACAAAAACAAAACAACAATCAAAACAAAACATTGACTTCATTGAGGATATATAGAGCAGAATAAAATTATGCTCATTTTCTCTCTACCTGTATTGACTACACAGCAATAGAGTAGTAAAAATTTAATGGCTCAGTATGGAAATATAATTCAATGACATCCAAAGGAGATGAGATGCTGACTAAGATATCATTTCTTTTCCTTTTATAGGGTTGTCATACTTCACTAGGGCTGGTAATGGTCAGACAGTCATCAATTCTCAAGAAATAATAGAAGCAGGTGTCTTACTGCTAGGCTGCTGAAAGCAATAGAGTATAAAAAAATCAAGGTCACAGGCCTTGATACTTCAGAATATTTAAGGAAATGCTTGAAGCACGAGTTGCCTACTGATATTAGAGAGCACTAATGCGTTTGGAACAAGGCACACGTTTTAACACTTCACTGAATTGAGCTAGGGATAGATTTCCTCAGGGTATGAGATGTTCTTATTTTACTATAGAAGTAGCTTATTCATATAAAGAGAGCATTTCAACAACAAAAACAAAAATACACATACACTTCTTAAGTTTCCCTGCTATTAAGGCTTACTGGTATTGTCACCTAACTATTATAACTGAACATAAGCAGTATTTTGGTTTAGAACTGTACATTCTAAAAAAATTATTAAACATTCCCTTTCTGTGTTTCTCTATGGAACACCAATTACCAAAATGTTTCCTGAAAAAGTTATGAAAAATGGTAGAATATATAGCTTCAGATGTGTAGTTAAGAAGCCAAGTATACGTAAAAGTGTATGAACATTTACTTTCTCTTACTCCCAGAGAAAAGTGTTCAGGTCCCTCTACATTTGCAATGCTAAGGCATTGCAAGACCATCATTCAGTTTTACAGACCTCTTTTTTTTTCCTCTGCTATTGTATCTTCTTGATGGATGCATGCTGTTTCTTATTCTAGTATTAAAAATGCTCCTATAAATTTAAAGTTTACTGTCTTATTTTTACCTGAACTTGTTGGAGTTACCTCAGGAAAGCAGTGATGGTTAGTTAGTATGAAGGGGATGAGAACACCGATTTCAGATGGGTAATACCTTCTAACATAATATGAAGAGCAAACACAACTGAGTTACATTAAGCAAAGACCAAAGTTAAGATCTCTGCCAAGGTCATACCACAAGAAGGTGACAAAGTTACCCAATAAGTCACTCATCATTTCCAGCTCTGTGCCGTAGCAGTGAAGCTGCAGAAAGTGGCATGTAAAAGCTCATAAAAGGTAGAGGTTCCTATGCAACTAAGTGACACAGAACAAGAAGATGACAAACATTTTGTTGTTCAACACAAGCAAGCTTAAGGAGTACTCTGAACAAGTAACAGCCTGAATCACATTTTACTCTGAGCTTTATGGCTAAAAGAAATAATCCTAGAAAGCAAGAATTAAGAAATCTTGTACAACTCTCTCTCATATTTCTGCTTAGTCCCATCCGTGCATCATTAATTACCGCAGGCAAAACAGCTGGGTGATAGGGGAACACTGGATAAGGTCCATGGGATCACTCAGGTTATGTTTCGCAACAAGAAGAACCAGCAAACCAAACACCAGCGCAGATACATTTCCCTTCACGGCCAGGCGAAGGGAAAGGAAACCGGGCAAACAGATAACCCCGAAGACTCAGAGGGGTCCTGTCGTCATGGAAACAAGTCGCCACTAATGAGCTTCCCGAGACACGAGTGATTAATACCTGAGCCCTGTAAATAAATATTGATTCCGAGCGCAGGCGCGCGCACAGGGAGTCCCGCGCCAGCGGGCTCCAGAGCGAGCGAGCAGAGCCGCCCTCCCGCAGCGAGCGGATCCCCGCGCGAAGTTTCCCGCGGGGAGCCCCGCGGCTGCCGGCCCCGCCGCCGCGGAGGGGGG
>JAWLRI010000216.1:711019-753462 GCA_034781795.1 Crypturellus tataupa
AGCGCCGCGTTGGGCTGCGCCCTCCGCGCTGCGCCCGAGGGCACTGACGGGGGCAACGGCCGTTCCGCGGGGGTAACGGCCGCCGCGCGGGGTAACGGCCGCCGCGCGGGGGTAACGGTCTCCCTGCGGAGTAACGGCTGCCGCGCGGGGGTAACGGCCGCGCTGCCTCCCCCCGTGCCGCTCGTTACGAGCGCTCCAGGGATTAAGAGTAGCTGCCGTTTTAAGAGCATTATATTATGAATAGTGATCCGGCGGTTTGAAATTACTCCGAGAGCATTTAGCTACCTGGTAAGAAGCAATTCCGACCTCCCCCCCCCCGAGGACAGTTTAATCGCTGGGATAAACCCTGGGCGTTACGTGTTTTTTTTTCTCTCCAGCATCCCTGCCGACCGCAGCAGGTTTTTTCTCATGCTTTTTTGCTGTGGTCGGTCGGTGGGCTGTTTGGGGACTGGGATAGCTTCAGTTTTAACTCGAGTTGGCTTCAGTGAATCTCTGCTTCCTTCAGATTCGTTATAAAAGAAAACAAAAACCTTTAGAAGAGCTGCCGGGTGTTTGGGCTGAGCCAGGAACATTCAGGTAGAGGCAGGGTCCGGAGGGCCGGGACTAGCCCCCAGCAGCTCCGTGCAGCCGCTGAGGTGGCCGCCCTGCCCTCTCTACCCCGCGTACAGCCCGGCAGGAGCGGAGCACGTTGCTGGCGAAGCCGTGGTTACTATGGTGGAGGACGTGTGTGTTTGTATGGGGTACCACGGAGCATCGATTAGAGCTGCTACGCACTGCGCCGTGGCAAGTGCAAATAGAGTTTGCTACGAGGATATGTGAAGGCGCCGGAATAGCATCTCCTAGGAGCAGAGTGACGCAAGTAATAGCCTGGTACCACTGCTGGCAAGCCGGAGCCTCTGCTTAGTAACAGTGGAATAGTTTGATTCCTACCTTTCGCTACAAATTAAAATAGCTGAGGCTAGGCAGCGGCTGACAATACTGTCCTTACCTGGTTCCGTGGGAGCTGAGGTGCTGGAGTGAATGGACATCTCACAGTGCTCAAAGTCTGATTTTTTTAAGAGGGGACTCACAGACTTGGCAGACATACACGCACAGCAATATATACTCTTGCGGCTCCAAACCAAGAGGTGATTTTAAAGCACATCCACACATGCAGTATGTCTTTGCTGCTCACAGTGGCAGAAGCTCTAAGAGATAGCCTAAAGCAACCCTTCAAAGATGCTGATAAGGAAAATGTACAGTAATTTATGGATTCACTTTTCCAAAAATGCTTAAGGCTTCCTCCTACCTGCCTCCTTTCCTTACCCCACAGCTCCACGGTAAAGCGATACCTTAAACCAATGTCTGTAAATGATCTTTGTCATGTAAACTCAATTTGTAATAAAAACTATTCTTCATTTACATTTTGATGCATAAATCGTGCATAGCAGGGAGCTCCGCAGCCACAGTTGCAAGTGTGATGACTCATGCCCACCACATGTACATTATTTACTTCTGGGGATAGAGTTATGTTTAAATTAGGCTGCTTGATAACATAATCTACATGTTCTAAACTGTTTCCCTATAATTATGATGTGGAGGAAGTGAAGTTTGATTTCTCATGATTTCCTAGCCCCAGTCTCTCTCCCTGACATGTTTCAATTGATGGTCTTGTGCGAAAGCACATGCTTTGGCTACAGAATATTCAAGCAGGTGAAAAATACTTTTTGCACAGTCATTGCATATGGAAAGGAGTGATTGCAGATGTATTTCCCAAGTCAGGCAAGAATATAAACTCTAACTTTCTTCACACTAGCAAATTCAGTCAGTTGTTTAAAAGCTGTAAATGCTGGATGCTTTCAGACAGAAATCAAGGTCCCCTCTCAGCTTGTGCCAATTCCTTATTGCAGGATCTCTCATTACACAGTCATATAAAACTAGGCTATACCGTCCCACTGGGCCTAATTCTTTTACAGACACCTCGTAAAACTCCTTAGGACTAGGTGGGCTGCTGTTATTTTTTCATAAAATAATTACAAAGCACAGGACCACCAGTTCATCAGCTTTGTTTTCCTTGCAATTCCATGCTACTGCTGAATCCTCAGCTAAACTAAAAAGGTGAAGGGAGAAGAGCAATGAGACACGCAGATTTTTCCAACTTTCCTTTTATAAGGAGGTGGTGTCAAGAATCTCCCCTCAACTAGACACAAAGATTTCCAACTATTCTTGTGAGGCACTCCCACTTCTACCACTCTGTTTCTCTGGGCTGCTTTTGTTATTCTAATTAGAGTGCTTACTACTTTAACTAGAGTGTTTCTCATCCATTTTATTATTGCAGGTGACCAAAGGAAAAGCTATGGCCAGAGTCTGCTTTAAATAAGGCACAGATGAATCTATAATTACCCAGGGAATGGACATTTCTGAGTGCATGCATATGAGAGAGGAAAGAGCAGCAGGAAAGCTGTGCATTTTTGTTCCCCGTTCTTTTTGGAGGAGGGAAAGGCATGCTAGACTTTTATTGGTCTGGGCCTTTCAGGGGCTTTTTGGTTAGATCTTAAACATCTGGAGATCTTCCAAACCCACCTGGATGCCATCCTGTGCCACGTGCTCCAGGTGTCCCTGCTTGAGCAGAGGGGTTGGTCCCTCCCAACCTTAACCATTCTATTATTCTGTTATAAAGGCTGAAATACTACAAAAAGTAATAGGAGATATGAATTAGGACATGAAATGAGAATTAAATCCTGAACAGTGGTTCTGCTATCCCATGCTCATGCCAGATGCAGCGACCAAATGATCATACCCCAACAGCCTCATCCTTCTCTGCTGACTGTTGTATGGCTCTTTTGCACTAAATGTTAAACTAAACCGACCTGGTATTTTACATACTTAGAACAGACATTCTGTTTTTAAAAAACTGTAAGTCCCCTTCCTCTAGCATCAGATTAAACTCCTTGAGTAGTAAATGATGTTTTAAATTGCTACTTCTGTCACCTTGATATGGACAGTAACACTGAAGAGAAGACAAGAGAAGTCAGTGATTTATTAATCACTCCACCTAAATTGGTGGTTGAACTGATATTAAGATCAGGTCTCCTGAATTTGATGACAGTGCTCTCTGCTAAACCTATGCTACTTCAATGTTTCCACATTTTAAATTCTATAAAAAACACAAAAGATGTTTAGAATCCAGGCAGGGGATTGCTTGGTTATTTGTGATATAAAGAAGCCTTCAATATGTATCTCATTGGGACCTTGGGCTGATACAACAGCAAATAAAAGTATAGCATAGAGATAACTACTCATGCCTTTTTTTCATGCCTTTTTTTTCCCTTAAGTTTACAGCAAAGCACTCATTTAAAGTTCTCATCATCTGAGTGCTAAATTACTATTTTAGCCACTTACGAGCCAGTTCTGCCAGCCTAAACAGCCATACGCAAAGTCCTGCTGACTTCAGTAGAGGCAGGATCAGCCCTTACACTTTACGGTAGAGAACTCTGTGCTAAAGCAGACATGTCAGTGGCCAAAACTTGTAACAATTTGCATGCCTGAATTATACATAAAGATAAGCACATGCTTAAGCATTTGTGGGATTGACCCCAAAACTCTTAGATTTTCATCACTATAGATTATAGCTTGCTAAAGCCAACAACTCTGCACTGTTCAATCCTGGGAATTCTGAGCTTTTCCACTCACTATTTAACTGCTAAGTTGTTTTCTTTTTTCCTACACCATTTTATAAAATCCTAATAATGCGTTACTAATGCAGGAGAACAGCACATGCCAGCATCAGTTCTTTTCTGGAATACCTGATTAACCTTTGCTAATGTTTTGAGTACTTTTCATTGGACTATTACAAAATGCACACTCTTTCCACATGGAATTGGGAAAAGGGAGAATTTTCAAGTATTGTTTAAGCTATTTTTTATAACTCATCTTTACGTACTATCTAGGGAGAATTTCCATGGATGTTTTTAGTGACAGATTTGCATGAGAACCAGGTACAGCCCAGACATTAGACCCTACCAGACTAGCGGCCCTGACATCTGCAGTGAATTAAGAATCAAAACACTGACTATGAAGAGCAAAGTCCAAACTCAGGTGGTTTGGACATAACTCTGGCTACCGCATGGTCCTGAAACGTTGCCAAAAAAGGTTTTCAAAATCAAATCCAAGGAAATGAGTAAGGGATAGGTCACACACTTGCTGGCCAGGCTTTGTATATACAGGTATATGCATATGTTACATGCATATATATCATTTGCAAGAAGAAACCATGATATTTAACAAATGAGTGAGAACCAACAACTCTGGCACATGTCACTGTGGACATTACTGGAGCCATGGCTTTGGAAAGGAATAGTTACACAGAAATGCTTTGTTCATGTTGTAGTTAGCTTGGTCCCTCCTCTACCGTCCCTCCTCCCCTCCCGCCCCCCCCCCAAAAAAAAAAAAAGAGAAAAAGAAAATGCTAGCATTTAGGTGAAAATAACATAGGTTAAAAAAAAAAAAAGAAGAAAGTAATGACAGTACAAGCATAGATAGCTGTGTGTCTTATCTCTGCGTACATATACACATAAACACATATACTTCCATATCCCCACCTCAGGACATTATACATACCCGTGTTCCTGTGACGTTCCCAGCTCATTTTAAGGGCTGGTCCTGTCAGAATGCACACGAACACGTGGGGCTGGCATTAATCTGCTTGTAAGGGAGGGAAGGACATTCACTCTTCCATATCCAGAGCAGCCTCCTGGGAATCCAGGTGGCTCTCTGCTCCTGCAATTGCTAAGCACGTGGGGCTGCAGCACCCCTCTCCCACTCACAGACTCCCCCGCCAGATACTGCTCAGAAGGGAGAAGATGCAGGAGGGCAACTGTTTTTTGTGTAAGCAAATAAAAATAAAAAGCCTGGCTACATCTTTTTGTTGATGGTGGCTTAGGCTGCAACACTCCTTGACATTTAAAACCTGTTAATACTTGTCATGGAGATTACACAGTGGGTTGATACTCAGGAGCTATGTCAGGTTATCCTCAGCTCAGTTTTAACTTCTTGGTCTTTTAGATACTTTTTGCTATTTCTCTTTTCTACTCATTGCCTAGAAGGAAATGGTGATTTCCATTCATGCAGGAAAGATAATAGATCTGTGCTAGAGAGCTAGAGCATCATTCCTGTCTGATATTAGGAGCAAAGGTGTCTTTAGAGTTTTTTGTAAAGCCATAATTTTCTCAGCGATAACCCACCCTTCTGTCTATGGCCATGAGCTTCCAGATGCAGAGGAGTTAAAAGGCTCCCAAGAAGTCAGAACTGGATGGCACTTTGTAACTTTGCCTGCGTTAGTGGAGTGCAGAGGGAGGGACTTGGAAGAAAGAAAAATGAGTCGGCTCTACAAAATCTAAGTAGGTCTTTCCAGCCACAGGGGTCAGCCAAACTATCCAGTTCTGGAAAAAGAAAAGAAATAAAAAAAGAAATAAAAAGAAATAAAGAAAAAAAAGAAATAAAAAAAGAGATCCAGGAAGATACTAGTACTTGAACTGTGATGTGGAATTCTTAATAAGAGAGAGAGGAGAAAAGATGGGAGGGGTGGAATGTAAAGCAATTACAATGTAAATAAGAGTTATATAAAAAAAGAAACAGGGGAAGTGTGAATAGAAAAGAAGGCTAGGATAAGTGATATATCCCATGTAATGTACTAAAGTTTAAATGGCTGGACAATGCGCATCAACTAATGGTTTTTCCAGTAGCTTAGTTTTGTCACTGTTCACTTCCTGTCAGAAATTATACAGAGTCCAACTGCTAAACAGTGGCTACATTTCATTCCAAATATGGCTGCACTTAGGCATTGGAATTGTTATTGCTGAACTATATCTTTTAAAATTTTTAAAGGAGTCTGCGATCCTTGATTTGTGCATAAATGCACAGTGACTCTGTTTTACTAGGAAATACTAAAGCAAAGCAAGGAGGACAGCAAGAGGGGTGGGTTTTCTTGTGGTTACCGCACAAGCTCAGGAATTGTTCTTTTCCAGGCCTTGTGTCTGCTCCTCTGGGTACCCTTGGCAAGCAGGCTACATTTTAGCTTAGCTATCCATAACATAAACACAAAAATATCTGGTCTCCCAGATGTGCTGGGGGACATATTGTTTGTAAAGTATTTTAAGGAGCTCTGAGTGGGAAGGAATTTGCATTGTTGTATTTTGCTTGCTATGATGTAGCAGGAGCTACTCTCCTCTCCTCCCTGCCTGCCTGCTCATTTTATGGGCTTTGGAGGGTGTCAGACATGTATGGTACAAGTGAGAGGGACTACAGACAGATGGGGCTGACAGCATGTCCTTATTTCCTAACTAGTATAAGTAACTTTTGCAGGAGAGATTGTTTAGAATTTTGTTGGGATCTATAGGTTAGCTTTGGGTTTGCCTGTTTCTTTCAGTTCTGCTCTGCTACTGCACTTAAGGATCTTGCCCAGTGAGGGAGAAAAGGGGGCCTGTTTTCCTCTGAGTTGGGAGAGGTTTTATTTTGATGGGTGTGCAAAATGAGATTTTCCCCTAATCTCCTGTGTAATTCATTCACGTAATCTCTTTGTAGGCACATCACATTAATCCCTGTTATTACAGAGAGAACCTAAATCGTCAAAAGTGTGAGTACCTACTGCTCAACAGAAAAGGCCAAGCTATTCAATCTCCTTACTCTTTCTGCTATAACAAAGATTTACATTTTTTATTTCTTAGTATTTCACTGGAAATATTCCTTGAAGTTGGTATTCGGGGGAAAGAATATGTATTTGAATGAGAAACATGCAGTACAGCACTGAACTAGGCCAGCTAAGGGGTCTTCCATTATATGGTAATAAACTGCAAAAAGATGGGCCAAGGGGTTTTAATATAAACTAAACTCAAAGACTGCAGCACATTTTGCAGAACTGTTTATGTTTTCCCTTATGATATGTTCAATCTTCCTGGCATCTATCAGGGCAGAGCAGATGCACAGAGAAAATAAATAATAAAACCATCATGTAAATAGGTTTCTCTGGCACAATATTCCACGTTCAGAGGTTTTAGATTGCCATCTTTGGACTCAAATTAGCATACAAAAAATATCTGTCTTTACTATTAAAGGGAGTGACTCATAATGCAAATCCCCTGCGCGCTAATAGGTGATTAAATCCAGAACAATATTCCATCCTCCTGGTTAGGACTTCTTAATAATGAAATGGAAAAGGATGTAGAAATGGTAAAACTCTTCTCCTGCCCAAAAAGGAACCTGGGGTGATTACCTTAGTTGTGAAGGAACTGATGTCCCTCAGGTACTGCTGAATCATCCCTTCTACTGTTAACTTACTGTAGCCATTCACAGAAATATCTGTGAAGAGCAAATGGCCCAAACACTTTCACCGGAGTCCAGGTATTTCCTAGAAATTCTCAGGAACTCCCACAATTCTTTCATTTTTCTGTTACGCATTGTATTTATGCTCTCTTCTGTATCTGCAGCAACCAAAACCTCTGCAGAAATGAACAAATGAGCTTACCACAAGCAATTTGAAGGACAGCCTTTTAGGTGCCATTCTCAACCGTTTGGGCCAATATCTTTGTAGTTATGTAGGCATCGGAGTGAAGCATCTACAAATCCTTGAGGTTCTGGCTCACAGATGTACTAGAAAATGTTATTTTCACTTTGAAGTGCAACTTCACTACAAATTTGCTCGCTTGATGCTGCTGAGTCCTTTCTTGCTTATTTTTGCTCAATATCTTTTTGTCAGTGAAAAGAAACAATTCAGTTACCTTGTATTTTTCTTTTGTGGGAGGTTTACATTAAGACACTACACTTCACTGACAGAAAATAGCAGAAACCATTTTCACTGATGTGCTGAGAGTAAAACCCAGTAAGAAAGAAAGTAGAGGTGACCTGTCTGAATCTGTTTCAAATTCTTGCTCTTTCTGGAAGCTTAGGTTGAAGCTCGGCCAACTCTGCCTGAGCAAGATAAGCGCTGCTCTGCGTGTCTTCCTCTGCAAACAAATCTTCTAAAGACTAAGATCCCTCTCTGTCCAGCAGAGACCTAATAGATGCTGCAGTTTTACTGTCCTTTGCTCAATGGTGGTTGTGGATCCACTTGTTCTGTGGGCACTGACTGATAGGATTTTTGCAGGATGAGATATATTAGATAAAATCAATGCCTAGAAGTAGTAATTATGAGCCATTAGATGTCATAGTGCTGAGCTCATTTTTTCTTATTTGTTCTCGTAACAGAGGATTGTTTTGCATGCTGCTTTGAGTTATCTTAGCTAAAATGTTTCTTTTTTCTTTCTCACCAAAGAAACTGTATTTTGCCAGAAAACATGTCACACCTTGGGCAGTTTCGCTCAGGTTGCCCAGCTCACTGAGCAAAATCCATTGCCTTGTGCCACTGCACAGGGAGCGCAACACAGACATGGGGGCAGCATGTGCTGGGGAAGAGATAGATGGAGGAGATCAGGGAATGGGGGGAATGGGGGAGATGGGAAGTAAGTCAGGCTTGGAGCTAGTGGACAAAAGAGATTGGAAAGGCAACGGGTGGCAGAGCCTCCAAAGAGAAACAGATAACAAGTAGCTGCAGGCAAAAAGCAAGGAAATGCAGAAATACAGGGAGAATCAAAGAATGAGACAAGGAGGTGACCCAGGGGAAAGTGCTCAGGGAAACGCAAGGGCAGCAACACAAAGCAGTTTAATAGGAGGGTCTAAGGGCTCCTGTACAACACGTGTGCAGAATTAGAGAGCTGGATTTCTTAAATGCTAAACAGAGTGGCAGTGACCATGCTTGGCTGATACGCAAAGGCACGGTGGTGTTCACATCTCAGGGTTCCTGAACCCTCTTGCATTGGCTTTCATGCTAAAACCTTTTCAAGATGGCCAGGGAATGCTACCAACACGACCGGTTTTACACATTGAAATTCCTGACACTCTCTTGAGGCAAAATTACTTGCAAAGAAAGATGTACAAATAAGCAAATAAAAAGAAGTCACAAATATTTTCAGAGCTATTTCTCAGTTTTCAAGGCAAACGTTCACAAACACATCCCCCTCATACTGCCCACACGTCAAGTGCTTGCTCCAGTCTAGTAAAGACCAGAACCGGAAGTGAGAGCAACTGCAGAGAATGTGAGTAGAACATAATGCTGTTTTTTATTTTTAATCTTTATCTCACACAGTTCCATTTCTTTTCCTAATTCCTCACATATTTTTATAGTACTCTTCTGTGCATTTAAAAGGATTTTCTTTAATCAGTGGCTGTTACTGCTTTAATTATAATAGCAATATTCTCCCTACAAAGCTATGGAAATCAGCTACTCTCACATTCTAATCCAATAAGATTTCCACATGCTATCTGTTTGCAATATTCTTAAGGATCTTGTAAACACTATTTATTACTGATTCTAGTCTCCTCTCATGAAGAATCGTATTTGGCTTGATTTCTCCTGTGATTGAAGCCAGCCTGATCTTCTCCTAAGTCTCTTTTGGGCTGCTCACAGCCCAGTTAGAGACAGGAACAAGAATATAAGGTTTTCTGGGAAGCAGCAACTATATGTTCATTTTTACTGCACAACAGCAGGAAAAAAATGCACATTATTTTGTGCTTTTTCCTGCATTGCCAAGACTTGCCCAGAGTCTGAACGGATTAGGAAAAGCTGCTAAACGAAAAGCATATTCACCGGGCAGTGCCTGCCATGACTGGAATCAGCCAGTGAGGGCTGAGAAATGGCCTTTTTTGAATACGGCCAAGTGGCAGACAAGGAGATAAGCAAAACCAGCAGATTCTAATAAATCGTCACAGGATCAGAAACAATCTCCAACTTTTGCAGCCTTTTAAGCACATGCAGTTGAGACAAGTCTTGCAGCCCTGACACACAGAAATTTCCCCTTAGAATTAACAGGAATTTGCCTGAACAAGGGCCGAATGACTGCAGACTTGCAGCCCAACCCTACCAGCCTTTTCTCATGACAGCATCCAATTAAAATTAATGAAGTAACTTGTTCAGGATCACCCAGGGAAATGAGGAGAGAGGCAGCAGGGGATATCAGATTACATGAGTCACTGCCTACTTTCCTTGATATTAGAGTCAAAAATCATTTGAAAAAGCAAAAACGCTGAAAAACGGTGTGAAATGCTACAGTACGAAATGCTGGAAAACAGTGTGAAATGCTAGCCATTAGGTAAACCATCTCCTGGACATGCAGTTCAGGGCCATCAATTTGCATATATATCGCTATTGAGGTATGATGTTCGGTTTTCTGACAATATTTATAATCTCTCTGATATGTAGTCAGGTGTTATTAAAAAGTGGGAGTATTTTAGAAGTTGTAATGGAATGGAATTCCATGTCAGGTGGGCTGGATCTCTGCTTTCTCCATGTATGTTATACTTCAAATCCCCATGGCAGCTCGAAGCAGCGCAGAGATGGTTGTCTCCAGTGTGCAGGGACCTGTGCCTGTCCCTTTTGCTCTAGCTCACCCTCCACACTGGATGCAGCTGAGGGGAGCTGATGGCCCTTCGCAAGCCAGCTGCAAACACGGCTGCTAAAGCAGCTTGCCATCATCTATGACATCAGGGTAGCAGGAAGGGAGCAAGGAGGATGACAGGATCTGGGCTGCTATTCATAAAATAAACAAGTTGCCTTGCTTGTGCTGCAAGTGCCACCAGGGAGCAACTAAAAACAGGGAGACTTTCAGAAATCTAATTTACTCTTCATTGTATATGCTGTTTGATTACCTTCTACATTTCTTTTTGCTTGCAATAAAAATAGTTACTTTCCAGTCATTTCCATTTTCAGTCTTTCTAGCACTCACGCGTCCACACAACATTTGAATTGCAAATACTGCAAAACATATTTATTAAAAATAGTCATTTCCTTTGGAATTTTATGTATGTATGCATCTCTACCCTACTATTGCTTTCAGTTACTATGAACGGTTATTCTAGCTGTCCTCTGGCAGGCAGCTTTTAACTGGCTCTCATGTCTCTAAGTGAGGAAGAAGGAACGGTACATTTAATGTACTTTCTGGGGAAACTGTTTAATCACTGTTTTTGAAAGAACCATATGAATATTGTGCAAGAACTTCAATGCACAGAGAAAATGTTCACTGACTAGACATTCAGTACCACCTTGTCTGACACCTATGCAATTCAAATGATTAAATGAATTCAAACAGAAGGTCCTATAATGAAGTTACATCCTCTCCTATTTTTCTGTCTGTGTCCTCCTCTCCCACCTTACTGAGCTCCAAATCAGGAATGAGCTCACAGAGCTCAGCGATGATCCTGGCACAGCTGCGCCCTGACACCATCTGAAGCCACAGGCCGATTTCCTACAGACGCGCACCGTGAAACGTAGGGCGAAAAAAGATCTCGAACCAGCTAGCGAGCTTCCTCTGCTCGGTGAGCCTCCTTCATCCTTGTTACTATCAGTTTGTCTCAGTGTTTTCTGTCAGGCTGCTTATGAAATTCACCAGCATAAATGAGATTAGAAGACCTCTTGATTTCACTCAATTTCTGTACTGTTCCTCTGTTCCTTTGGAAAACGAGAAGCTCCATATATTTTTTTTTCTTGAATAAGCTGGTAAAATGCTGCCAAATTAAGTACTTTGTGGTTGATCTATCCAATTGTAAATAATTGCCTAGGAGACAAATGCATGGAGAATCCAGACTTTTTTTTCCTAAGGTGCAAAGCTCCATGTCTTCAGGAAATATAAATTACCACAGATCCCTTGCTCTCATATACTGTCTTTGAAAAAGCACTTTCTGTTTCAGATCCAAAAGATTGGGCTCGTTCCACTAAAATCCTTGAGTAATCCAACACTGCTTTGGATATCTGCAGGATGTAGGGCTTACAGAGTCTGATTTTCAGAAATTCTGAGCTCCAGCTTTGGAAATGGAGGAAGATCAGAAATGCTGGCCCTACGATACCAGGCCAGGATGGGTCATTGGCACGAGTCAATATGTTGTTTCCTGCTATAGCACACTGGTTACAGAGAGCTGTATGTTCTGTAGGTACCGTGTTCATGTTGCTGTCGAAAGGGCTTCTGTGAACCGGCATTAAGAGAGCACAGCGTTTTACATCGTTTGTATGACAGCCTGCCCTCTTAATTAAACAGTGTTGTGCTGCACTGTAAAACGGCAGAAGACTAAATACCAAGTTAGGTTAAATGTTCTAGGAGACTGGTGACAGCAATGCAGAAAGAAGAGAGCCACAGACAGAAGTGAACCGCATGTGCTACCTTCATCAGAGTCAATGCATGCAGCACAAACCGCACAGCAACTCGTAATTAACTGGTCATATCTAAGCAACACGTCATGGCAGTGCACAGATCATGAAGCCAAAGAAAATTCCAAGTGTCTTCAATTTCCTGACAAATGTTATTTTACCAGCAGGATGCCCCATTCTCCTACTGCCTTGCTGCATTCATAGACTGAAATCAGTATTTAAGTGATACTTTTAGTCTAAATAAGGATAGATGTTTTAATCTGGGGGTTGCTGTGATATTTTGTTCTATTAGCAAGATTATTTCCTTCCTTTGTTTTTTCCCTTCTCTGTCTCCCCTAAATGATGCCCCTATTTGCCCTTCAATGCAAGTCTTCCAACTACATTTCCAGTGCTACCAGACTAGACCAAGAGAATGTTAAGGTGAATTTGAAACTTTTTTTTTTTTGGTAGACATACATAAAGCTATTTTGCAGCAACATCAGCTAAAATACTAGAAGATGCAATTACTAAGGTAGAGTTAACAGGGGGCTCTTTGGGCTGTACAAAAGCATTACTTTCATACTCATTACTTTCATACTCATAGTCCAGTGAGTATGATGGTTTACCTCTAGGAGTAACTCACCCCACATACTTTATCTACAGGAAAATCTCACTCCTGATCTCACTTTTTTTTGCTCCTGGGTTAGCTTAAAATAGAATCCCAATGAAAACTGAGCTGTGAATTCAAAAAATAACCATATCTGGTGTTAGTGCTTTTACCTCCTCAAGAGTGTATGCACTGTTCATTTTAAATTCAGCCTTATAGCACACCCTGACTGGTTAGTGGACAAAAAGTTGCTAAGATGCCAAGTTCCTTCTTTCAGAAGAAAAAGTGTTTTAAAAAATATGCTTTTCCAGAACACCAGGTTACCCTTTCCTCCTGAGACTGTAGTAAGAGCATAGTGCTTTACGCACAATTCACATTGCACTGACAGGCAGACACAAACTTTGGTATGAGATAAGGAGGAGAAAGGGGAAAACATGAAGGGTTTTTGAGGCCGCGAGGTGAGCATGGAGTATGTGAACTTATGTAGAAGACCAATTAGAGAGAAGAAAGAAGTCAGTCTAGGTTGATGACACTTCAGTATGAAGGAATCAAGCCTTCCTCTCACTTACAGAGGCAGAATGAGTATCTTTGTTCCCTTTCATTTGTGTAAAGAGCAGATTATCTCAGCCTTTGGCAGAAACGGGATGATTCCTGCTAAGAGACTATCTCTGGCGGTTCTCACTGGTGCCACAGACAGAGTGTGGAGGAACACATGCAGAGGCTTGAAGAAATAGCCAAGACTTTATGGCTGCCCACATGATCAGACACCACAAGGATGCTCTGGCAGAGTCAATGCTCTGGCCATGCTCGACCATGGAGTTTATCCCAGCATTTCCATAATTCCTGCTGACTTGTGCTCAATAGTGTCTTCTTCTGCCACTAAGATCAATAAGAACTCATTAAAATGTGGGGGTGACAATTTTGGCAATAGAAGGAGCTTTCTGTTTGGTCAAAGTTAACCAAGGCTTTTTATTTTGATGGAATGGCAGCATTTCTTGACACCCTGGGCACTGTCAAATACAACTACGAAGTCAGAAACAGAAACGCTCTAGAGTGGAATAGTAAAATAAATCACAATATCATGTTATTATCATGATGTTTTTTGTAGGGACCATGACACCATTTTAAATGATATTCCAGTTCATCCTTGACATTAAGGAAATCTTTTCAGATCTGATGAATACAGAAAAAAAATGGTGATTTGTATGTGTGGACAATAGCATAGCTCCTTATGCATTTTGAGACACTTTGTTTAGTTGAGAAAGATGATTCTATTCTTGGCAATTGCTCTTTTATTTGTGGCAATAAAGCTCTGGAAATCTGTAGAGGCAATTTGTTAAAACTTTAGCTTAAAAGAAAATCCAAGAATATCCAGCCAGCCAGATAGTCCAACCAAGAACATATGCCAACTTCACTGCTAATTGCCTGTTTTAAGTCAGACCAGCTGAGTGTCTGCTACCTTACACTTTTACTGGCTAAAAGCAAAAGAATTTTTCTTAATAACACAGATTGTGAAAGAAATTATTCAGAATTACTAAATATTTTGGCTGACCAAAACCTGAAGTGTTATCTCTCATCCTGTAATCCTTTTTTTTTTTCTTTTTTTAATTGTATGTTAGCAACTTTAAAACAAATCTGAAAGCAAAAAATGAAACATCTTTTTGAAAACACTGAATTTTTTTTTGTCCTTCCTATCCCCTCTTCCCCCCATTTTTAAGCTATCAGCCAAATCAGTGAAGAATTGTGACTACTGAACATATGCATTTTTGGTAAATAGATCCAATATAGTGAAATATACGAGTCTAGAGTCACTGCATTCTAGAGACTATATGCCACAATCTTCTAAGATCATTCATTGGAAATATCTATTTGTAAATCATGGAGGGTATATCTGGCCTTGAATTGTGTCATTTGATTGGCAGATGGTCCCTGACTTTCTTAACTTGTACTGATTCCTATCAATATTGCCCACCACCACAGGACTCTCATTGGGTTATCCCAATAGGTACAGCCCTACCAGTACTGCATTCTCCCTGGGTTAGACTGTAGGCACATAGCTAAACTCCTTCTTTAGAAGCACTCATAATACAAGTACGTAAAACGATCAGCATAGAAGAAAGCACCATAACCTGTTTTTTAGGAGCTTAGTTCTGAGGCATAGACAGAGCGTATGATTTTTCTCAAGTTTTGCAGGAAATCTGTAAAGGAGATTAGAAACTGAACCAGCATCTCTTGAGGCCTTCTGTGGTGTGTTACTACTACAAGGCAATCTTTGCTGGAAAGAAAAGACAAGCCACACTTCCTATTTCATTATTTGCCGAGCTCCAAGTGCGGCCAAGGATCATCTCTGTCTCCAGGAGCGTGATCCTAACCACTCGGCTACTGGTGAGAACAGGGCGAGAGTCTCCACTGAGTGGTTTCCTTCTACTTTTTTGTTATGTGTATCAGTATATTGTTTTTGAGCCCAAGCCATGGGTCCAGATCAAACTGTGGTAGGCACAGTACAAACACGGGCCAAAGCAAACAGCGCCCTTTCTCCAGGAGCTCGTAGTCGAAGCGCTGCGGGCGTCTCCGCTACCTGCAGTGATTGTGATGGCAGATGAAAACAGGAGTGTACAGCCGAGACATATGTAAGGCCTCAATATTTTTATAAATAATGACAGGCTTAGAGGCACAGGAGGATTTGAGTTTTAATATGCTGATGAAAGATTCTGTGTTCATATGCTCATAAAAGGAAGGAGCTTTGGAAGACATTTATCATAACAGAAAGTTCCTCTTTTCCCTTTTTTTTCTTTTTTTCCTATTAGGAATATTATGTTCTGTGGGAGATTTCAAATATTTATTTGCAATTAAATTTCCAGTAAGGACACACAGGAAAAAAAAAAGATGATTTATAAAAAAAATATTGCCTGGAAATAAGAAAGATAGCTATTTTTTCTCTAACCAGCATGCAAATAAAGCAGATACAGTTGTCTTTATGGATGTTTATTTGCTAAATGTAATCTAGATATTTATGAAACAAGAAAGAAAAAAAAAGGAGAAAAAAAAAAGACTCCCAACGAAGGAAAGAAGATTTAGTTTGCTATTCATTTATCTCACTATTCACTTTATTTAACAAAAAACAATCTATAATAATAATATCTTTGGAAAATGTTGTTCGGATTCTGAATCCAAGGACCCCAAAACAATGAATTCTGTAGTTTTTGCTGAGAGCGTGGATTGTATATAATTAAATTTATGTTAGAACTTACTTGGCTTTTGCTTAAGCAAACTAACTTTTACAATCTTTGTTTTATTTGTTGGCATCCTATAATTAGGTTAGAATTAAGCCAAATCACATACAGAGTCACAGAGAGAAGAAAGCAGATAGTGTCATGCTAGCTACTGTCTCCCTTCCTACATATTCATCTTTATATTACTGGAGTGATAATTAACCTGAGGTTTGGGGCAGAATCTAATCTGGAAACCAGACCAACAACTGCCCCTTTAAAGATCACTAATATGTGGCAGCACAGATCAACTTTGTTTACAACTTCTTTAAATACTCTGTGGTAAATTTCTTGCTAAGAGGGTATTAAAAGCCAGTAGCATCTTAAGCAAATGGACAGGAAGAAGCTTTCACATCCCATTACTCTAGCAAAGACTGATTAGGTTCCCATGGGAAGTTTCTTTATTTAATTGCACCAGAGCACTTGTATTTCTGAAGTGGAGAAGAAAGTGGGTGAGATGGTCACTTTAGAATAGCCAGAGAAGGAAAGAAGGACAGCTGGTTGCTCACGGAGAGACAGGGTTATTGAGAGGGTTATACTATAAATACGCTCTTCAACTTCTGCTGAAATCCCTGATTTTGACCATTCTATAGTTACTTAACTATAAAACTCTCAGTCGTCTGATATGAATGAACATTGGTCTGCCTTTATACTGACAAAATAAATACTGACAAAAATAAATATGAAAACTGTTTTAAGGAGGGTATTAGAAGAGCCAGCATCTTTGTTGTCTGATTCACAGCATTGCAATAATCACTATGTTTGAATCTCTTTCAGCAATGGTAAGAGATTTTTAAAGAAAGCTTTCTTAATGTAGATAAAGACAGATTGTATGCTTGAAACCACCATTGGAAGTTCCATTTCTTATGAAAGATGGTCACAGAGTTAATTTCTTCTTGGGAGAGTGATAGACTAAATGACACCTTGAGGTCTTCTGCAGACTTATTTTTATAGTCTATGATTAATCTTTGCAGATGAGTCCTCTTTTTGGGAGCTATTGGTTACTGTTCAGGATATCACACAAGCAGCCTGATGGTATGTCCATATTCTGGCCATACTGACAACTGGCTAAATGTTTCTTGATCTCTAAACTCCCATTGTGATGGTAAGGAGCCCAAGAAAAATACCAGGCTGAAGAAACTGTACTGATTGCCAGGACAGACACAACATGGTCTCTGTTAGTTCAGGTACCTCTCTATACAATGCAGTAGCATTGAGGTATGTCAGCATCGACGCTGAGATCTGTTGGTCTTGTGGCGGGGTGCCCTGATGAACTGAGACAGTGCCCCATTTCCTGACTGAGGTTATTCCTGGGACAAAAACTCCTTACTGCACATTGGAAAGTTTGCCATGGAAGGGGACCCTCACATGCTCCTGCAGATAAATGCGATAGCATTGACCAATTAGTGCTTTGCACCAAGCTGAAGGTAAAGAGTCAGATGAGCCTCTGTCTAAAACTAAGGATACTCAGAGAGGAGTCTTCATATCTGCAAAACCACTGTCCTTGGGGATGCCAGACAAATGAAATTTAAAAGATCCACAGAAAAAAATACATTTAGACAATGTATGAAAACAGTGCAAAAATACTTATGAATCATCCCTTCCTACAATGAAAACTGAATTGGTAAAATCTTGAGAAGCAGCATTTAAATCTTATATGAAACGGATGTTATTACGAAATATGAGTTTTGTGTGGATATTACCAAAAACTGAGAACACAAAACTGCTCTTTTCATCTGTTGACTTTCTTGTAGGAGAAAACAAAATGTAAATTTCATAGTAATGCTTGGGGTTGAAGCAATACTGTAAGTTCTCATATGCTTATCAAAAGAAGGCCAGGGTAACTGTGTCTCTGTGTGCATTACTAATAAAAATTGGCAAATGTTCCATTTAAGAAACACACGCCCAAAGATTTTTGTAAAATTGCTTATGGGAAACTCGTTTATGTATCTGCCTTTTCTTTCCTAGGAAAATGCAAACTGTAGTTATCATGACAACATTTTATTGTGTACAAAATTAGCTCAATTACTAAATTAGAAAGGAATTCCAATAGAATCAGATATAACAATAGTATGGCAAATAAAATCCTCATGGCTCTTTTTTCTTGTAGTTAGAAAATGCAGAATGATTAGCCACATACTACAGCAGAACCTGTGTTAGGTTAAAAAATGATGATTTCATGCAATATTAAAAACACTGCTTATTAAGTATCCTGCTCATTAAGCTTGTTCTGTTTTATCCTGATAATGTTCTTTGTTTGTATATGAAAACTATCTAGAAATGGAGGATTCCAAGCAGCTGCTCTTAATTTTGTTTATTGTGTATTTTGATTTTATATTCATGTCACAGCAGTTGTGAAATTGCATTTTGATTTTATATTCATGTCATGACAGTTGCAACATGGTTTCTGTGATTAAAAGTTTGAAAGAGTCAATGTCTTTTCACTTCACATGCATATAATAACTCTAAAATGTACATATGAGGATGATAAGTTCTGTTTCTAACTATCTTGAAGACTTGATAAGTTAGACACTTAGCTGATGTGCTTAAATTAGAAACAAGGTCATGTTAGACTTCCTACGCAGTTAATTCATGCTTCCTGAGGGAGATTCGGCCCACCTATGATATGAATCACCCACTAGAGGTGCCTACTGTTTTTCATTGACTGAAGAAGGACACTATGGTGACCTTAATCCAAATTTAGATTCTTTAGCTAGGTACTTGAAGTTAGGTGAAAGGAATTCTCTAGGACTCTCTAGGTAGTCAAGTAAGTTTAGATTAGGTAGGTATAAAAGGGGAAGATGAATGGAGAAAACTTGCTGAGTTTAAAGACCCCAAACACTTTGGGTATTTGACATTTTGCTATGGAAAAAAAAAAAGTGCAGAACAACTTCTCCTTCATCTTTTATGCCTCATTTTGGTCTCTGACCTACCATCCCAGAAAAGAATTTAAGACAAAAATAAATATGATCACCACTCAGGTTAAGAAGGGAATTTGCTCAAGAACATAAGAACTCCTATACTGGGTCACACCAAAAGTCCAGCTCTACTGGTTTCCTGTGTCCAGCAGAAGGCAGGAATAGCTGTCAGTGGAAGACTTTAAGTACTAGAGCAAACACAGTGAGTCATTTTTCCAACAATATTCTTCCATTTTCTAACAGTTTGTGGCTCAGGGGTGCCCTGAAACAGAAGTAATGATACTTTGTAGTTAGCAAAATTCAGTTATATTTCTTATAATTAGCTGTCAAATATCCTCTTAAAACTATGCAAGCTTTTGGCACCTGCTACTTCCCAGGGCAAGGAATTCCACTGCCTAACTGCATATCGTCACACAATTTTCCATTGTTTCGTTTGATTGTGTGCTGTTTTCTGTACTCCTTTCCATTCCGTAGGAGGAACCCTTGGCAATCCTCCCCTTCCTCTAAACCTCTGAATGGTAAGGAACTATTTGTTGTATGCCCACAAATGACTGGAAGATATGAAGAGCAGTGCCTTCCTTTCCTCTTTTTCTGCCCAGCTGAAAAAGGTTGTTAAAATACAAAAGAAGTTAAAGATATTGTAAACACTAATACCACAGAAGAGTAAAGTCAAGGGAGAACAGTGGTGATGGCCCAGGAATGAGACTTTTTAGTCATCTGAAGAGAACCATTCGGAGATATCTCATGTCAGATCTAAATGGAGAAAATTTGGAAGAGATAATTCCGCAGTTGGAAGAGTCCCTGAGAAGACAGAGAAAACCATCTCTGAAACTATGCCCTCCTCCTCCTTGAAGAAGTTTTTATCCTGATGAATAAAAATGCATTTAATTTTGATAGGTTACTGGCTCCAAAACTCCATTGAATCCTAAACCTCAGGAATTGATTGATACATTTTTTGAATTCCCCTTAAAAGCAAAACAAAGAATGCAGCTAGCGTATGATAAAAAAGAAACCCTTTCAGAGAACACAGTGTATTAAAACAACTCTTTTTCAAGATTTAGGCAAAAGGTAGGGAAGAAGAGAGATCAGACTTTTCAGGAAAGTATGCTAAGCAGGGTAGATCAGCCCAGCTTTAGTTCAAGGTTGTTGAGAAAGTGCATCCTTTTCAACAGCTGCAAAAAAAGTTAAAATATTTGCAGCATCTTTAAATTTGTTTCATGCCAAGTGTTTTCAAGTTGTTATAGTTGTCTAATCGACTTACGCATAAAAACTTATCCACTGGCTGTGACTAACATAGCTGGTTTGGTTGGTTGCCATTTCATCTTTGAGCATATACACTATTATCTCCTGGAATAAGTCTAGCAATTTTTACTAAATGATTGGATGTGAAATGGCCCAGGAATGAAGCAAAAGGAATACCTAATTTCACAGGATTCTCAGGGGAATTAAATACTTGTAGGAAGAATGCATTTAAATTGTGTATCAGTTATATGAGGTGTCCTTGTCTCCTTTAGCTCTGCCAGGGAGTTAATGACATGTTGGCAGACACATCTAACCGGACAGATCAATACAGACAATTTGTTTGCAGATAGTGCAATGTTATCTCAGCACTGAAGTACGCTGAAGAGATGGTTTCCCTGCAGGAAAGCACTAAGTCCACTCTTTAAAAGCAGTGTCGGCAGAAAACCCCTCTGTGCCGCCCTGCCTGGTTTCTCAGAGTCCACAGTGGCTTCTTCCTTCATGTAAAGCATGAAAGAGGCTGCTTTTGCAAAATGACACAATATGATGTAAATAACCTGAATATTGATGTGACAGCTGAAAGGAAATAAAGGTGATACAAATTGCTGAGCATCGGACTATAGTGATTTTTATCCATCTAGAGCTTTTCTTTACATCTTTCCTCCTCATTCCCTCCATTCTCACCCACTGTCTTTTAGTTTCTCTTCTCCTATTTTTCAGCCAGGGCTCCTCAATAGCTCAGGCCCTGAATACAACGATCTGGTGTACGAAATAAATATGTAAGAGTTACTGGCTGCTTTAGAGTGGTTGCTTAATAAGGATTATAATTTGTGACAATATTTTTTTTCCCTTCACTCATTTCTATCTGTCTTTAACATAGGAAAGAAAATGATCCTGGCAAAGTCTCATTGTGAGGAGATGGAGATAGAGCTACCACAGTGTCAAACCTCTCAGTTCAAGCCCTACCCTCCATTACCAAAACTTGTGCACTGTATTTGGCCTATATATTAAGATGAAACAATCATATTTTGACATCATTTTAAATGTACTAAATTTACCAAGTTTCCATTTTCCATATGGATAATAATGGATAAATATAGATAAATATGAATAAATATGAATAATATGGATAAATACAGCATCATCTGAGACGGTTCAAAGTATTGGCAAAACCCCTGATCAGCATGTCATCTTCTCAGCTTGTCCCATGCCAGCCTCCTCCTCAAATAAACAGATTGGATTGTTTTGAGATGATTTTTCATTGTAAACCAACTAAACAACAACGGTACTTGAATAACATTTTAAAGACATACAGCTAAGTAATATCTGGCAGTTCATGTCCCTGACATGAGGATAGGTGGAGACTATCCATAATTTCACTATCATCTGGGGTCTATGCTCGTGTGGATTTCTTTCTGATTTGCAAGGGCTTGTTCATTTTACAGCTGACTCCTGTGTCTCTGCAAATGATTTCTCCGCTCCTGCATCTGTAATGCCCTGAGTGGCTACAGACCTAAGGAACAGACACATAAGGGATTCTACAGACTTCAGACTTCAGATACAGACTTCAGAAAGTTTATAGAGGAAAATAAACTTGCTTATGAAAAATGAAGAAGCAAAACCCCCTCCACCTGTAGCACATCTACTACCAGATATGCTCCACTGAAAATTCAAATTATAATTATAGAAAAATCCTAGGAGACCTTAAGAGAGAGAGAAAAATAAAAGACTGATTTATCTGACACTGTAGGTTTTCTTTCTAAATAGGTAGCAATCTCTGACAAATACATATGCTGAGCAATACTTATGCTCAGATCAGGATGAATTTCTCTTCTCTAGACGTATGCAATATTTCCAGGGATTAGCTGAAAAAGCAGGCATTTTCCAGCTGATTAAGACCACCTGATGAAAGCCCTGATTACTTTAAGTAGCCTCTTTGTGCAGAACAGTAGTCTTCTAAAATAAGAAACGGTAGACAAATAAGCTCATCCAAAGCTCTCTGAGGAAATGGAAGAATCCTTTCAATCCCCAGAGCACTGGGACCAGCAGGGTGGAAGCACGCTGCTATTTGGGGCTGTTTGTTCAAAAACTGCCAAGAGCTATGGCAGCCCAGGCCAGAAACTTCCATCACCCTATGAGCGAGCAGCATGCAAAGGATTTCAAAGTGGGAAAAGCCTGTGCCTTGGGGGACCTTGTCACACAGATCCACAGCACTTTCCTTCACTTTCTTTTCTCAAAAGGTGCTTGGTCTGTTTTGCGCCTCATTTGTGGAGAGCGACGCTCAGGAGAGACTTAATATTCCCATGCTCCAGGACCAAAGCAGGGATGCCATGCAGTGTTTTAACTTCATACTGATATCTTGTTCCAACAGTGCTGTTTGTTAGAAGTCTTTTTAAAAGCTGATAAAGACAGAATCAAGTTCTAGCACTGAGCTTGAAGATGCTTTTGGACTGTTTTGCATCCAAATCAGGATGGATTTGTTAAAAACTCTGACAGCCATTGACAACTTATTCATGCCATAGCATCAAATACAGAGATCTCAATGCGCTATTTGAGGCTTTCGTGGAGAAAAGGAGGTTTATCTATCTCCTATATCTGCAAAATTTTGAATCTGAGTCTGTGTTTAGTTCCAACTTTCAGACTCTGTATCCGCATCAGCTTCTCACATCATGAGCTAAAGAGCCCCTGACACCTCTATGATCTTCTGAGTCATTTAGGCAGCATCGTGTTATTCTTTTCAATTTGCTTTTGAAGCCATAACATGGTGGGTCCCTCTACACTGCAGACACAACAGTCATCCAATAGGGCATAAATTAATAGTACCTGCTGATAATACCCCTCAGTACATATATCCAATGCTCCAAATCAGAAATTCAGTGCTATTATCGGTTCATTCCAGAAATGAATCAATATTTGAGTCTGAAATTAATTGGGAAAAATGTGAATAGTTGGAAATCTCCCAGCAGCTATGTAATGGAGGATCTCTCTCTGACGAATCTCCACAGGGAAATGAATGCAATTAAGGACCAAGGTATTAAGCTGCCAAGAAATTTTAACTAGCTTGAGAAGCCTTATTTAAACCTTGAGTTCCCCCAGTGAGGTGAACAGGGAGCAGGGAACATCACTTCTCCCTGAACTACTGCAGAAAGAATCTACATACAAAAATGAATATTCTACCTAAATATCCCTATATCTTCAGTTGCCTCCCTGTATACACCCTCCTAACTTATTGACTTATTGAACTGAAATTAATAGTTCTTATACAGATCTCCTGTATGATTCAGGTTAGCACCCTCATGTCACATTTAAAGAAATCCAAATTATTGTAGACAACGCGGCAAGGATCTCCTCCCTTTCCTAATGCTCAACAGTGCTCTGAATTGTTGCCCTCACTAGTGTGGCGATAATTAAGATAATAAATAAAAATTAAGAAACTAGAGCAGATGCTCCTGGACTGTCAGAGCTCCCAGAATGTCCCACCCTGTCTCCTTCCCTGGCATTTTGTTACTGAAGGGCTCTGCTAGCCTCAAGTTCATTACAAAACTGGGCCACAGCCCTTAAAAGCGGCCCCAGTGCAGACTGTACCTTGCAATTATGAGGGATTTTTTTATGGCTTGCAAGTTGTTTCATCCAAAAAAATAAATATCAACTTTATCAGTCACTAGTTTGAGCTGGACAAAGGGTTATTTCTCTAGTGCCTGCTAGGGCTGTAATAAAGAAAAATAGGACATGGGCAAATGCTGCCTGGGACTGTCCAGCAGTCAGGCAGCTGAAGGAAGGGAGACCCATGAATTAAAATGGCCTTCAGGAGCCAAACTTCTCCATATTTCACTATATTTATTTGCTGAAATGTATTAAAACAAACCATAATGCCTTTGTTTTTTAATGGCTGCAAAGATCATGCCTGCTCGGGGGAACAAGTTCACAGAAAAAGAGAGAAATAAGCTTGAGCCCAGAATAGCACAAGGATATTTGGCCATTTTGAAGGAGCAGCCAGAGACGGGCGAGTTTGTCATCCTCGAGAGCAAGAAGACAAATTCAGACCCGCTTGGAACATGCAGCCAGCTACGACTGTGTAAGGCTGCCCTCAATTCACTCCTTCCCGCTATGCACGTCTCCTCTTATTTTATGACTCTAGCAGTCACTCTAATGTGTTATGTCTATGCTGTATTGTCTGGTCTTGTATTGTCTGCAGCTTTGACAAGTTGTAAAACTGCATAATTGCGTAGTTCTTGCTGAGTTCCTGCAAAGTCTGCGGGATTTGGGAACTCGAACAAAAATATATGGCATTGTGTTATGTTTTGCAGCAAAAAAGTAATCAGTTAAAAAGGTCCCCCCGAGTAGGCTAGAACACATGTTCTCCAGAGGCAGAGAGATGGATCTTGCTTTACAACCAATGGTCTCTTGTCGGGCACTGTGATGAGCAGTGAAGAGCAGCATAAACATGCAGCAGAGCAGTGGCCCTACACAAGGACAAAGTCATATCTGGCAGCAGAAAGAGCAAGAAAAGTTTATAAAGAGAAAGAGAAGGCAGGGAGAATATATGTACGCCAGGAAGCAGTGGGGTTAGTGCCAGTTGGAGGCCTGAGTCTAAAGACAACAGCTCTGGAGTAAGTAAAAACCAAGAAGAGAAACTGCGAGCTTGAAAACAAAGTCACAGGGGACAGAAGTTTTTGGAAACACAGAGGAGTCTGGAAGCTGTAAGAGGGAAGGAGGGGAAGATTGAGAGTGTGTGATGGTCTGCACAACAGCGAGGATAACAGACAAAGCCCTCGATGTAAGAATAGACAAATTTGTGGAACAGAAACAGAGCTGACAGATTGGATGAGAGATGAAGTCAGGCCAAAGTGCACAGTCAAAGAATTTATTGGAGTTTTTGCCAACCCAAAGGATTATAAATCTGAGATTGAAAAAAAAAATCCTTTCTACATATTTAAAGTCACATATGTAGCAAGAAAACCAGCCATGGAAATGTCTTTTAGAATGGCAGTTCCTCAGCTATCTTATCAGCTCTCAACCATCTGAATTCCTCATGGCTCACCATCTGAATTGGAAAGATAATTATCTGAAAACGAAATGATTTTCTAGACCATACACATTATTTCATGGAAGTGCAGTTTGCAAGTTAAACTATATTACAAGCTTGAGTGCCACGGAAATAAGACTCAAGGAAGAGGTGGAGCAGGAGTAGGACAGTGGCCTGGAAGAAAGAGGCAGTGACTGTGGCCTGCCAGGAGAGAGGAGGAAAATCTGGTACTAAAAACCTGGGGAGATGGCAGAGGAAGGCAGGATAGGAGGACATTTTGAGCTGAGAGACTAGGCTGATATATCTAAAATGTTGACTTGGGACCAGGAACAAGGGATGGGGAAAGCTGGGACTGGATCAGACATGGGTAGGAAATGATCAGTCAAGAGCAAGTCAAACATGGAGATAATGGAACAGGAGGGTTTATCACCAGAGCCTACGTGAGTCTAAATGTCCAGCAAAGTCTTGTGCCGTACATTGGCAAAGTGTCTTCTGGAGACAGGTCTAGGTAGAGGTTAACCATCTACTGCTTCTGCTATCAGACGCTGTCTTATCTCAAGACACCAAGCTTTATGGAGAAATTCCATTTCTGGTAATGAAACACTGAGTCAGTAACTGCATTTCTTTGTTATTCTTTTGATCATATTTGTTTAGTATGTTTTTACTGAAATTATCTTTATCAAAGCAGGTTTTCAGAGAGTACTCATAGCAAATTCAGGAAAGTTTACAAGTTCTCCTCCTCGGATCTCAAAGCATCCGGATGCTTGTGTTAGCGCTACACCGAGACTGTTATGGTCACATTAGACTAGGAATAACAGTCCTGAGAGGGCAGCAGCTGAGAGACATCTCTAGCACTCAGTATATCTCCAGCATGAGTGCAGGGTCTGTCTCATGCCCTGTACCTGCCACAGACCTTCTCCTTCGCAGATCTGTGGTATTACTGAAGTTCCGCTCGGAGTAGTCACCAAAAAATACAGCTGGAAAAAGCAAAGATAAAAATATCACAGACAAAAATGCCAGGTATGCTACAAGGAAAGCTCATGAAATTATTTTGGGAAAATCAGAAAATAGTACACTGTATTCTACAGATAAGATTCTGGCACTGTGAAATAAGAAGTCTACCACTGTCCTGCAGCACACTAAAGCAATAACTAGTGAGCATATACAACATGGACTGCCATTAAATTTATAAATCACTTCAGATAGATAAACTGAATGTGAAGGGTCACAGCACTATATAGTTTAATGTCCCCATGCTCCTACTGATTTTTTGAATGGCTGCTCTGCAGCTGGTGTGAGAGCAACAGCAACAGCAGGGTTATTGCAGCTGCAACCATCTACACCTACAGCTACCAGACAGATAAAGCCTGTAGTGCCTGGTAATAGCTTTTATTACAATAAATGATATGGCTGAGGAAAAAAAAAGAAAAAAAAAAAAAGAAGACAAGATAAGAGGTGCTCACAGATTTTTTTTTTTTAAGTAGGTATCTTATAGATATAAATTTGTGACTTTCAAAGAAGCCATTAGGAATTAGGCATCCAGCTCTGAAATTTATCTTTCTTACAGCTTTTTAAAGATATTTTCCGAAATCAATTACATGTTTAAAAATTACATCCTGACTTCTAGATAGGAAAACAAAATTCAGTACACTAAAGGACAAACAAATGCCACGGAAATTAATAAATCTTTACACAACTTCTAAAAGCACAAATATTAGGGTTAAAATCCTAGAACTAATGTTGTTATTTAATCAGGACCAATCTAAAGACTGCTGTCAGCTGCAGCCATAAATTCATGCAAGCAGAAGTTGCCTAGATACAATGGAAACCCAACCGGAACATCCTAGCTAGACAACTCATGGCCACTTTTTCTGATTGAATTTAAGATTTTCCTGGTTTGTCTGTCCATAAATCAACTGAATCAACTGTAATGCTGGACTACTGCATTAAGAATATAACAGCTGATCTGAGGAGCCCACATTACTTCTAGCAGGACAAAACACAGGGTGAAATGCTATTTGAATTAAATTAATCAGATTACTTACAAAAACAAACAAACAAAAAACAACAACAAAAAAAAACACGTTTGAGAAGACAAGTGGTTGGGTTGAATCTCACTGAGGGAGAAACATGATATCATGCAAAAAAATTATTAGCCAAATCCATAACAAGACCAAGAATTCAGGTTGATATTCAACAGCACAGCTGAAGAGTTATGCTGTCTATTCACTACATATGCCAGGAGAGCTCTAGTTCCAAACAAACCAACACAATATAGACTTTGCCTGCAAAAGAGTGGCAGTAGTTTCACTAGGATTGTTTCTTTAAATCAGTTTCATTAAACATGAAGCAAATCCACATGTGGACATAGTTAAATGGATTTACAACCAGCTTATGTTGATTTAGCTTAATTCAAAAGGTTGAATTTTATATGGCGGTTATAAATTGATTTGAACATGTCTACAGGAGACTGCACTGGTTCACTTAAGTAGACTTAAAATGAGACTTTGGTTAAGTGACTTTTGCAACACTTTAAATAGCAGGTTTAGGCATTATTAAATAAACATACACACACGTGCACATATGCACACATGTGCACACATTGTAGATGACAGTCACTTTTCCAAGGAGAGCAGATTCAAATCAATCTGAGTTCAATGTGATGGAACAGATCTGAGTCTGTCTGTTTGTATAAACTAGAGGTTTATTTGAAAGTTTTCTTTATCGATCTATGCTCATTGCATTATAAACCCATCGTTTAAAAGGATTTAGTGTCTTCCATTGTACTTTTCTTTTCTTGATTTACTTATGTCATACATAAGTAGGACATCTCCCCATCCGTCCAATGACTTTTTGTCTACACCTGTGACAAGCTCACAGCAGCATGGATCATCCTAGCATCTGAAGGACACTTAAAACACACAAATTTTGATCATCAGTATGTTTCCTTATAGAGCAAAAAGAGAAGAGTTGATACAATACTGAATACCTTTTCTCATCTGTATGTTCAAGTCATGCTCCAGAGTCAGGTTTTCAGCTGGGTTCCCAGTGGAAGATCTAGGCCATGCAGTGGGGAACAGAACCTTGACTCTTGTCTGCTTGTAATTCTGCTGCTGAGATGCCCATTGCCATTTTACTTCATAGATGAACCTATGGGGAAGGAAACAGAAAAGAAAAGGTGAGTCCTACAACTTTCATTTTTTGTAAGTTGAGGAATTTTGTTACTTTATTTACTCAAAGTTTCTTTTAATGAACATAAAAAGAAAAAAAAAGTGAATAATGCTCACTTGGGCTAAATAATCCCTTGCTTGCATATGTAGGAATGAGCTGCAGCGACTATTCACTGGAATGGTCTCATCAGTAGGAGTTGGTAAGTGCTCAATGCTTTCGAAAATTGGGCCATTTATTTCAGGTCCTAAATGTGCACTGGGGAACCTCACTTAAAGTGTGCATTTCTCAGTGCCAATACTGCTAGACACTACGATACAAAATCCCTGAGCAGAGATCCAAATGAAATCTCCATGTTTTATGTCTCAAAGTCAGTGGATGTTTTAGCATTGGTTTCAGTGGGACCAGGAGTTCATCCCGTATCTTCTCTATATTTAGCTTCACGCTCAGCATGCCATCAGCAGCTAATCGGTACACAAGGGACTAATATATTTGGTGAGAACAGAACTGCCGTGGTAGTGATTTCCCCGTTTATTCCCTTTAATGATAGCAAATTCTTTGTTATCACCCTGCCTCAATCAATGAAGAAAACGCCACAGATCAGCAATCATTCCATGGGCAAAAACTGTGTTTTGGTGGTGTACTTCAGGGATCAATTTAGAAATGACTGATGAGAGACTTTACCTAGGGAATGAGGAATGTGAATGCTCTGGGAAATACTCTATTGGATTCACCTCCCTGGGAATTTTTATGTGCCACATCTCCTGCCTTTTTACACACTGTGATGTATGTCAGGAGGCAAGACATTTTTATGAGCCCCAGAGATCAGTCCTCATTCACAGTCATGACTAAATGGTACCTTGGAAGGGATAGATCTCTGAAGCAAAGAAATTTCTCACTTGTAAAAGTGGAATTATAACAAGGTGCTCTCTGGAGCCCTCTTCCAGCACAGTTCTGGAAAAGACTCCTTATCTCATCCCAGTCCCAGATGCACCAGTGAGGCTGGTGCCCTGGTAGTTGGGAAGCAGAGAGAAGCCTGGAGCTGCCAGCCAAGGCTCCCTCCTGCACCTCGGATGGCCTCGGGGCTACGCCAGCCGTGACACCCTGGCATGGAAAGGACAACATGCCTCCTGTCTATGCTGAGGGGAAAAAAAGTGTGCAATCGGTACGTGAATGGTGTGACAGGATGCACAGAGTTTCCTATAGAGCTAAGGAGTGAAATCCAGGATAGCTCACTGCAAAGAAATGCTGAATCGAGCTCCAGACTCTAAGAGAGAAAACTCTTAGAGTTTTCTGGACCAAGAGAGAGGAAGAACAGCAATACCAGAACGACAGGAGGATGCTGAATTTCTGAGAATATTCTAGTGCTTGGTAACTACACAAACACATATTCAGAAAGACTGAAATTCTACTTCCATTAAAGTCAGTGGAGTCCAGTGAAGTCACTTCCATTAATTAAGATGAAAATTACAGTCTAATACTTCGCCATTGCACACTATGCCAGCCAATTTTATACTCCGCTATAATCACTATTAAAATCTGATTGATCCTGGAAATACTTTCCTCTTATCTGTCTCTCTTTTGATCTGATTTCCAGAGATGTTGCAGTTGCACCTCCTACAAGAGTACATGTACTAACCCTAATCGGACCCTGGGAAGAAAGATTTACTTGAAAATGAAAACATACACAGAAGTTTCTACCAAAATATGACAGAATTTTGTTCAGACTTTAGCTGATGTGGGTGAATATAAACACAATATAATCAAATCAACACAAGTGTGAGTTTAGAGTGGCCATTTTTATCTGTGCCTGCCAAAACTATTTTAAAATATTTATTTTAAAACTATTTTAAAATTCTAGAAAAGTCAATGAAGGAAATATACTGACAGTAAACATATATTTGCTCTGCAGATGGCTGTACTGCCCTGAATTTTTTTAAGAATTCAAAAACTCCCCAAAAGTTGAAGAATTTTAAAGGATTTTAAAGGGTTTGATATTATTGACTTGCTGCATTAACATGTTGTCATAAGTGCACTTGTCTAGTCACAGAGCATGAGAATTAGGAATATTTTCACAAAATATTTATAAGAAAAAAGAATGAGCCAAAAGAATTTGAACTTGGGTGCAATTGTAGGCATCCCTGCTGCCTTCCCTGGCTGAAATCAGTGTACATTTAATAGACAGGGAGCTATTTGAGAAAGGCTCCTCTCCGGCCACTCGGATTTTAGGCTGACTCCTTAAGACAAAGACATTTATTTACTCACAGTCTTTGTGTGCTTGTCACCACCTCGTCACCAGCTCCTTCTGCATGATCTCGCTTCAGCCAAAGCTGACTGCTGATTAATTTCCTACAATTTTTGTAGGCGCCGGCAGGCAAGAGGAGCAAGACAATACAAGTAGCTTTGCGAAGGGGAGAAGCTGCAGTGTGAATTTACTTCTTTTGACATCAAAAAAGCCACAGAGGAAACACACCTCCTCAATGGCACTGTCCTCAGTCAGATTTGATCGTCCCTGCCAGACACCGACACATAAACACACAGTTTTCCTTACCTCTGGCACTCGCGGAATGACTTGTTTTGAGACTGGATATAACAAATCAATTACTGATCAGGACTTTGTCTCTGGGGAATTCAGGACTTTAACCCTCTAGGTGAAGGACGACCACTGTGCCCCCCGCTCAGCGCCAGGGGACAATGCAGCCAACGGCTTTGATCTGCAGTCTAATTGGGGCGGCAGAGCACACAACCCCGCGCTTCGAATGGCTTCAGTACTCACTGATTCACCCGGAGGCTGCCGGTGCCCAGATAAGCCTTGTTTTCCCTCAGGAAGCCAGGCTAAAAAATAACTGGTAATTTAGGGAAAAAATGTCAGGATCAATTCTGTAAGCCAGAAGTTATTGCAGTTACTGCATAGATTTTTATCCTGCTTTTAGAATTTGCATTGTGTGAATACTTATGCTCATTTATTACCACTAAGACTTAAATTCATTAAAAACCTCCAAATCTGTTCATCTCAGGCAGGACTTAAGAGATTCAAGCATCTAAGATGAATGGATATTAACTGCATACTTGCTTTTTTAGCATACAGACAGCCTATATGTGTGGAAAAAAATATTAAGTAACTGGAAGAAAAATCAGAAAGCAATCATTTTAGGTGAGCTTAATTAAACTACGGGGTTTAGACGAGGCGGCAACGAGAGCTCTCCGCGGCACCGCGTGCAGCTGGGGCTGGACCACGGGCAGCGGCCGTGCGATGCCCGTCCCCGCCGTGTTGCTAAGCAACTTCCCAGGGATGCTGTTGGTCATTAGCTCCTTTGGGGCTGCATGCACGATGCTGCCGGCTTCGGAAGCGGGAAGAACGAGCGCGGACCCGCGTCCGGAACGCAGCGCAGTGAAACTGCACGTCCCCATCTGTGTTGGGGTTTAAGCAATTGGGATTTTAACAATTTCATTATTTCTGTGAAAACAGAATCTATTTTTTAGAAAGAGTAATGAACACTAAAGTGCATCTACTTATTACAGAACGAGAGCATCCACATAGAGTATTGCTTTCAAAATATATATATATATAAATGTATACATATATATATATATATAGAGTTTTCCTTTCTTATTTGAATCTGCAAAGACCGTCAGGTGTGAAAAGCCCTTGCTTAATCTAAACTGTACACCCACCCACAAAACCATTTCGTGTCGTGGTTGTATATCACCTGGCATCTTCATTTGAAACTACTACACTTAGTTTTGCAGTAGTTTGAATGAAAGTGTCCCGGGGTCCTGAGAGTAAATGAAGAAAATGACGAGACCATAGAATTTACATTCTCTTCTTAAAAACAGTGTCAGGTTGTTCCAGAGTTGAGCTGCAATTGCAGTTTCCTCTTGTGTCCCCCTTCTCTTGCTTCCAAGGGAAAGTCGCCTGTTCCCAAGACAGGTCCCCCTAACACTTTCCAGTTCACTCAGCCCCACGGGGAGCTCAGACCTTGCTCGCTCGCTCGAGCTGTTATTCCCCAGAGATGAAGGCAGCAGGCACAAAACGAGGGAATACATCAGCTCCACATCACTTCTCATTTCCTCAGGTGGTGAGGGAAGGCGGGTTGAAGGCTCACCCTCGTTTGGGAGCGCTTCCGATAGAAACCGGCAGATTTGTGTCTTTTGTACCAAGCGTCTGCAGTGCTTGATTGGCACATTTATTTCGCCCTGAAATGCGTAGGTGGAGGCAGTGATGGAAATGTTTGGGTACGTCCTAAATTCTGATTCATTTCCCTGAAGGTTTCGTGTAAACACATGCAACTGAATTATTTATGAATTTCTACCTTTTCCCCTACCATGACAAAACAACTTGTTAAAATAGGCACAAAAAACCCCAATAACAATGAAAAAACAGTGCCAGATCTTTCATAAGAAAGAAAAAACATTTCCTCTGGTCTTCCAGCATTGTTCCTTAATAATTAGGAAAGCCAAAACTTTGCAGGATATTTCAATGAAGGAAAACTTGGAAGCAAAATTTAATGTTAGAACTCGATGCTTTTGTACTTTTAAAAAAATCTCTGAAAAACAACTTTTCTTCCTTCAGTAATTCCCCTTAATTGGAAAGCTACAGTTTTCTGTCACTCAGGATGTAGAAGTTTTAATATACTTTACATATTAAATGTGGAAAGAATTTGATAATATGCCTCAAAAAGCCAACTTGTTTATTTTATAGTGGTCAAATGCAGCCACACTCTGTTCTGCAATTCAAAATTCAATCACTAAAAACATTACAGAGCTCTCATCTTTAGACTTTCCAGTCAGCTGTTGCAACAAGAATAATGTGTTTTTCCTGCAGCTGCTTTTTTTTCTGTCTATTGAGTCAAGTTTTATCATGGTACAATTTAATTAACTTCATGAATTTGACTCATTATGTATGTTTTATTGTTATACCATTCAAAAATAATTTCAGAGAGAAAAGCTGCCCTAATCATGATGAAAAAAATTTTGAAAAATTTTTCATTGCATTATACACATTGTATAGATTATATACACGTTATACACATTATATACAAATTATTTCATTGCTTTATACACATCAGTTGATTTTTAAATATATCAATGATTTATGACACACCAATGAAAGCAATTAACCTGGCATGTGCCAGGTGCACTTACTGAGTGGGCTTCTATTTACATAGTTTATATTTACACAGTCAGCTTATATTTAACTCAGGGGTTGAGTGTGCGTAATGATGGTCCTTTTCACCTGCTGAGTTCTACCCAAATATGTCAACTATTGCTCACGGTGACCACTACAGATATCACACAGCAGCTACTCACGGGCTGCAGAGCTCTCACTTTGCAGTCACTGCCTGCAGCAACCCAAAGCAAGGCTACCCGATGTTATCCAGCCACTTAGGGCATGGGCATAGCACTTTAAACCCGCCAGTGGCCAGGAAGGCAAAAAGTAGGATTATCTCCCGCTGGAGCTTGTAGAGCGCACTGCACTATCGCTGTCCTTATCAGGAGACAGGAAAAAATATGCAGCCCTTCACTAGGATTGATCTAGTCAATCAAGACTAGATCAAGAAGGAGCAATTTCAATGATTACCGACTATGATAGGGAAATTAAGGCATTAATTGTAAACTCCAAGCCTACCTGGAGTTGTTCCCAACAAATAACAGGTTGACAGAATTCTCACAGGCTTCCATTCCTTAGTTTTATGCTTTTTATTTGCCTGGTAAAAAGCTTTTGATTTTTTTTCAGCATCTTTGACAGTGAAATTTCATCATCAATTAGAAATAAATTGACCAAGAATGTGTAATTTCTCTTATGGGAGTTTCAGTTATTTCAGTTACTGAAGAAGAAGAGTGAGTGGATATGTGGGAGTGTTAGGAAGCAGTTTCCTCTGAAGATGCAGTTTGAATATTCACTTTTTGTTTCTAGGCAGTGGCATCAAAGACAAAAAATCCCTTAAGCTTTGGGCTGCAAACACTCAACCCAAGCTATGTTGAACAAAATTGATTTTGAAGTTATTTTTTAAGCTATTATTAACATTCTTGTTTTCTAAAATATAATTGAAACAGATATGAGAAACTGAGCCATTGCCATATATCCATCTCCCCACCTACACACTGTCTATCTAGGTACTATGTTATCTGGCTGAAGATTGAGTTAGTTTCCAGGTTGAATGACGTTCAGAAAACTTTCAGCAAAACCAGGCTGAATTTTATGAGCAGGAAGCCCTATCAGGGCTTGGGAAAGAAATCATAATGAGCTCTCTGGAACCACACAGTTTCACTGAAAATCATGCAAAGTTTTTAAGATTCAGTTGTGTTTTGCTTTGAATTTACAAATTTTCTCAACTTCCAAATTAAATCTAGAGGTGGGAACAAATCTGAAGGCAATGGGAAAGCAACCTTTCCATGAGATGCTCCTCAGTCCCCTCATAGGTCAATGAACCCTGTGTTACAGCTTGAGATTTGACTATACATACAAGTAACAGAGAGCATTGTATTACTGCAATTTTAAAACAACTTGTCGCATTTAAAGAAAATTTCTAGTAGCAAGGAATCTGCTATATACCATATTTTAAAGCTTGAACTTTGCTTTCAACTGTACTGTGTTATTTGTGGAACTATCAAGAGCATTTTGTACAACCCAAACAGCTGATCTGTGCTGATCACAAGCTCTATGCTATAAAGTTCTCTTCTTCACCTCACATTGAAAGGTTCTTTGTTTCTGTTAGGAAAAATCTGCATGCAATTCCCCAAAACTTTCAAACAAAAGTTCAAAAGGCATCAAGTGGTCCCTGGGGAAAAAAGAAAGATGTTACAGTGATCTTTTTCCTCAGAAACTGCAACTAAGCTCCAAGCTAGGTGTCGTCACTGCGAGAATTGTTATTAAGGATGGTCATGCAAAGAAGATATGGGGAACTACAGGCCAGACAGCCTCACCCTGATCCCAGTGACACAGATGATGATAGAACAAATCTTCTTGGAAAACATTTCAAAACATATTAAGCACAGGAAGATGACTGGGAGTAGTCGTTGTGGATTTGCAAAGAGGAAATCGTGCTTGACCAACCTGAAAGACATTTACAATGAGATGACTCAGTGGACGAGGGGAGAGCAGTGGCTGCTGTTTATCTTGACTCCAGCAAGGCTTTCGACACTGTCTCTCATGTCATCCTCCCAGACAAAATGATGAAGGACAGGCTAGAGAAATGGGCAGGAAGATGGGCTGAAAGCTGGGTGAACTGCCAGGCTGAAAAGGTTGTCACTGGCAACATACAGACCAGCCAGAGTCTGATCAATGGTGGCATAATCCAGGGATGAATAATAAGGTCAATGTTGTTCAACTAATGACCTGAACGAAGGGGCAGAGTGCATCTTCAGTAAGTTTGCTGATGATACACAACTGAGAGGGGTAGCTCATACACCAGATGGTTTCACTACCATTTAGAAAGACCTCAAGAAGCTAGAGAAATGGGCAGAAAGGAGGTTCAACCAGGGGAAATGCAGAAAAAAAAGAGGAAAAGTCCTGCCACCCGAGGACAAAGAACCCAATGCATTGGTTCACGTTGCCGACCAAGTGCCTGGTAAAGCATTTAGCACAAAAGGACCTGGTGGTCCTGCTGGGCAACAAGTCGGACTTGACCCACCAATGTGCCCTTGTGGCAAAGAATGTCAATGGCTTCCTGGGCTGCGTTACAAAGAGCACTGCCAGAAGGTTGAGGTGATCCTTCCCCTCTCTCAGCACCGATGAAATCACATCTGGGACACTGGGTCCGGTTCTGCGTTCCCTAGACTAAGAGAGATCATAAGAGAGATCTGGACATAAGGGATTTAATCCAGTGAAAAGTCACAAAAAATGAGTAAGGAACCAGAGCATTTCTTCTATGAGGAGAGGCTGAGAGAGCTGGGACTGATTGATCTGAAGAAGAGCAGGCTCAGAGAAGAATCTTACTGATGTGTATAAATACCTGATGGGGGTGACTGGGGAAATACTGGGCACAAACTGAAATACAAGAAACAAGAAATTCTGTTTAAACCTAATAAATAACTTATTTTACTTATTTTATTATTATTATTATTATTTTAATATGAGAGCAACTGAAATCTAAAGCAGGTTGCCCAGACAGGCTGTTGAGTCTCCAACTTTGCATACCATCCTGAGCAACCTGCTGCAGTTGACCCTACTCTGAGCAGGGTGGTTGGACTGGTTGACCCTCAGAGACCTATTCCAACACTAACTATTCTGTGACTTGTCGAATTGCTATGAGGTGATAATGGGGTCAAAGAACATGAAGCCTACTGCTGCCTTCACTGTACTGCAGTGAACCTTCAATACATTTGTTATAAGCACAAAACCCTGCCAGCTGCAGGGCATCAGCACTGAACATCTCTTTATTTGAAGGCAAGACTGAATCTTTGGGAGAAGTAGCTTCCCTAAAAACATTCACGGAGGAAGACAAGATGCATATGCACTAATGAGAGTGCTGGCAGGTGGCATGGAGGAACCCTTTTGCACATCAGCACTGACCGCACGGAAGGTGCACCACAGCTGCCCAGAGTACCTGGTACAACTTTGTACTACAATGCGGTTTGCAGCTTATACCAGTTGGTCTACTCTTCTTCACCTGTGCTAATCAGATTAGCGCAGGCATGTAATTAAATATCAGCTCCCATTAAGACACAGGATTGAAGATCCCTCCTCAGGCTTTGAAAGGATTAGGAGCTGGAAAGCTCTTATTATAATATATTTGGTGGAAGGAAGTAAAAGAAGGAAGTTCAGGGATTCTACAATATCACACTGAATTACAAAAAGAAACCCAAACATATGTCAGTAAAATGAAAACAAACATGACACTAGGGAAAGCAGTGAATTTTCTCTAGACCTCTCAAACTCAGCAGAAACACTCAGGACTCAACTTAGGATGTAGGCAAAATACTCACTCTCTCTGCATATGATGCCCTTTGGGTACGAATTGCATCATATGGGCAAGACAGGGAAAATAGTACCTACCACCTGTACTAGCATATGATGTTACCCTCTCATAAATGAGGGTGAAAGTGGTAAGTTTGGCAGACAGCTGCTGTCACCGGTGGCAGTGGTACCTGTTGCTTTTGGCAATAAAATCTAATCAAAGCTTGATCAGTATTAAATATGATCAGGGAGAGAAAATGGAGGCAGGAGGTAGAAGAAGAAAATGAACTGAGAGCCTTAATGAATTTCCTGTGACTGAGCAGCTTTCACTTCATACGTCACACTTTAATGTGGTGTTTAAAATTTTATTTCTTTTTTTTTAAGTCAGTAATAGAAAAATTAAAATATACATTATTAATAAAGTAACTTACAGAGAGACTAAAGCCTTTCAAGAAGGAGAATAGAGATTTCAGAAGCTCTGCTCTTGAAGCTGAGATTGCAGTCCTATCTACAGAGGTAAATATTTGCAACCCTTTTTAAACCTCTCGAAAGTGCCCTTCTGGACACTTACAGCTACAGAGTACAAATAAAGAACCTGCTGCTGGGACAGCAACTGTCAGAACTGGTGAGAGGATAAAACTAGGGATGAAGTTGTATTTGCCATTCAGAACTTGTTGGTGAGTGCTCCCCAAAGGAAGCACCATGCTGTGTACGGATGTGGTTAATATAACACCATTCATTAAAGTGAATAGTTTTCTGTGGGATTCATTTGTCCAAAGACAACTACAGACCTTATTAAAAGTAACTGCCCCACAAAGCACCTTGCAGAGCAACTAAATGGAAGATAAAAAAGTGAAGCTTCCCGGGATAGAAAAGCTGCACAAGTTGTTGTGTTGATGTTACACATCTGTGTGAGACTATGAAGACACGTGTGGTAACAGATAAGTGTGAGGGTAAACACTGAGCAGTGCTGAAGAGTAACCACTCTCCGTTTTCATAGATCCACAAAAAAACGGTCAAAAAGAGATTTCACAAACATCTATGGTGAGAACATGTGAGGATCAGCTTGGGACTTGAGGGACCAGATTTTCTCTTCGGCCTTGTCACTAGCTTGACAACTCTCTTTGGTATCAGCCCCACACGACCCTGTCTCAACCTCCCGCCTAAGGACTAGGGCAGAATGACACTGATCTCCTCTACAAAGAGCTTCAGGGTCTCCCTGGTCAAACAGGGTATTTCTGTAGTAGTGGTCACTTAACCTTCTGCTTTGGAAAGCATTACTTCGGCACCCTCAGTACTTCTGCACCCATTTTAAGCACTTATACACAAACTGAACTGCTTTCTCTGCAAAGTCTGATAAATCCAATTCTGTCCTATACCATGGTTTGTTGGACATAAAGATGGGCATTTCATTATTACTATCAACTGCAGGACAAAGGAAGAAGCTTTGTTACTATTTGAGTGTACCCATGCTAAGATTCATACCAGTATAACCCTAAACAAATTCCTCCTTGCTACAATAGTTAGACAAACACAAAAACTGTGCTAGGTCAAATGTACTCCCATGGTTGTATAACACATAACAACTGAATTAATGGAATTTATGCTACCACACATCTGCTGGGTGCCATGATGATTCCTAGCCTTTAACATGCTAAGAAATACAAGTTCAAAGCCCCTTTAAGCCAATTTCACTTCTCAGTACAAATGTATTAACAGCGTGAAGACAACTGCAATCTGAAATTTGTAAAGCTGTGGTGATTTAATAACTGGAAGTCATAAAGCAATATCCTTCTTTTCCTTTGCTGTCAGAGCTGTGGTGAACAGACACCAGTGTAAAAGAAATAAAATGTTTTTGTATACTTCCTGGTGTAGGCACAGGGCCTTGCAATGGTGTATACAAAGCTTAGCTAGATCAAGCCCCCTCTTCTAATGGCTGTTATAAATAATTACTGAACAAAAACAGATAAGGGCAATTACCAATGGTCTTGAGAATGATTATTTTAATATGGAACAGAGCACTGTTAAAGCAATTAAACAGCTTGTAAAACAAACAAACAAACAAACAAAAACAGAACCCAGCAGGATTCTAGCATCTATAGGTAGACAAATCTATCAACACTACTGCTATGTTTTCAATCAGGCATGGCTTACACCATGGTCCTAATCTGCTCCACAGTGCTGCTTTTTCTGTCATGCTTTACTACTCCTCCTTTCCACGGAATCACACATACTTTAGCAGGAGGAGGAAGCAATCCCTGCCTAACACACTGATGATTTATGCAGCCCTTTTGAAAGTCCCTTGAACCGAAAGGCAAGAGAATTTTATTAATGACATTACTGGGATGTAAAAGAACAAACATTCTTCCCTCATCCTTATTTGAATCACAACTGAATCTCTGGATAAATATGTGAGTGCTATAGATCAGATGAGATATAAGAAAAGACATGCAAGAGAGGTTACAGTAGCCTGATTTTTTTTTTCTAGTATGTCTTAACCTGAACATAATTCCTGCAAGGAAAGGGGGTGAGAGTAATAGATGCTAATATACTCTCCAAGCGATCATTCTTTCTCCCTGTGGCCAGCTCAGTGACGTATCACCATCAAAGTGAAAAATCATGACCTTATCCAGTGACCTAGTCAACCTGTATCAGAACAATAATTCATCTTTGCAATTTACATTTTTTCAAGTTGCGTATCTTTTTCCAAAATGCAGAACATAAAATATAATCATTCCTAATGTCTGACACATCTTTACATTTGAAAACCATCCTTTAAAAAACAAAACAAAAAAACTAATGACAAGAATCATGACGGCACTTCATTGCCTCTGAGTCAATTTAAAAGTAGTAAATTGTTTTAGACCATGGCATTAAGAGAGGTTGTAAAAAGAATAAACGCAATAAAATTTAACAGGCATGGAGCACTTCCTGCATCCCATACATATGCCAGGAACTGGTTAATTAATCCAAATCCACGTCTCTCCACTGAGAGTCAAGTGCATGAATGTTATTGTTTCCTGCAGAAGACGACACTGCAACCAACAGGTAAAGCAAGGCTGGTCCTTCAGGCCAAAGTAGCAGTTGCTGAGAAAGTCTCTTACTTCTCTACAATACCCTCACATGGGAAGTCAGGTCTCAGCCTGCAACGCTCCCTTTTCAAGAGAACAGAATCAACTGGCACAGATCTGGGAGGACAGGAAACTTTTCTGCCAGTCATGACTTGAGAGACATAAGTATGACATCAAAGTGGCAAAACGGGAATTCAGTTCAGTGCACTGAACTTGGTATTGAAATGCTAAAAGGATGCATTACATAACCTGAATGCAACCAAGTAGTAAAAATATAGCTTGGCTTTGCACTATCCAGGTTTTCACCTATTCAGATTAGAACCATCTGGTGTTGAACAGACTTTCCTGTACTATATATGTTGTCCTCTTCCCCAAATAAGCTACATCCCCACACAAAGATATGCTTTGTTGTTTGTTGATACTTTTCAGAACACCTTGGCAAAATCTACCTCTATTTTTCTTTCAAAATATTGCATATTTGGGTGGGATGATAAGAGATAATACCCAGCCCTGCATGTGAGAGAGTTCATTCTAGTTGAGTCTTAAGATTCAGGACCCTCCAAACACAAGAACCACAGGGGATGCTCTCCTCCTTCACCTGTATTTCTCCTTTTTATACATATTTCTAGAAGGGGCATCTTGATGAAGGCTCACTAACACTCAAACATGAGAAAATCCTATCCCAAGGAGCACTGGAAGTGGCCAGACAGACCTATCCAAAGAGGTGTCAATGGAGATGATTCTGACTCAGCTGGATTTGCCACTCAGGCTCAGTTCAGGCAGAGAGATACAGGTTCTGTAGCTGGCTTTGCATTAGCAGGAACTTTCTAATTAAATTTCACCAGCTTTAAAGGACATCACTACACATAAGATTCACTTCCACATTCTGGAACATTGCTATTTTTTACTGTCTCATCTCTGAGAATTACAATACTAATGATGGGATTAATATTAAGCCATTTCATTATAAATGAGTTGGATGCACTGTTAATATCCTGAATTAATGTGCATATGGCAAACACATCTCTGCCCTTGTCTTCCTTCCCAAAAGAAATGTAGAATGACAGATTCTTTAGATGTTGCAAATGAAACGATGGTGAGGTTAACCTCTGAGATAGGATAGGATAGGATTTTACACAAGGCAGGAAGCTAAGCTTACCTTTCCAAAAATTGCAGAAACTGGACAAAACTACTCTATTTGCAGTTTCTGGGATCATAAATTGCCTTAATCCTGAGAGCTAGGCTGTTTTTGTACTGTACGGACAGTAATGATGCTCATGTGTCGCCCTTTGCGCTTGCCAAACCTACTGAGTTTGCTCCTGAGAAGACTTTTGGTCTCCTGGCTCAGTTACTCCTGCCCACTACTTGGGTTGGTACTCCACATGCTGGTGACAAGAGATGGTGTGATAGCAAGAGGGCTCCCAGGTCTTTCCAGTGTCACCAACCATCCAGATCTTGGTTACAGTAGAGCAGAGAGCTTAGGCCAAATCAAATCATGCTTTACTTTCTGCAAAAGGCCTAGGGAAGCACTTTAAAAAAAAAAAAAAAGATAACTTAAAAATGTCCTAAATCATCTTCCCTCTTTTCAGTACAGCCAACTCGGTGCAGCCTTCAGCCTTCCATTTGGCAGGAAGGCATCTGGGATCAGACCCTGCTTTAGGAGAGGGACCAGATGGAGAAGCCAAAGGAATAAGTTCTCTTTCTGGGGAAGCAACTCTCCTCCTCGGGGGGCGGGGGGGAAAGTTGAGGACATGATAATTTCCATGATTCACCTTCGCTATTGATAGAAAAGTAGAGTTTTGGCAAATGATTATTAATTGTGTTATTGACCAGATAAATCAACAAGACTTTCTAAAACAGTTAAGAAGTGTGACCTTTTGCAGCAGCTACTACAGTCTGAACAGGGAGGCAGGAACAAGGGACATGACCTCAGGCTTCTGGCTGGTGTCAAAGTGAACTATTGCAGACAAGGCAAAAAAAAGGAGAGGAGAGGAGAGGAGAGAGGAGAGGAGAGGAGAGGAGAGGAGAGGAGAGGAGAGGAGAGGAGAGGAGAGGAGAG
>JAWLRI010000216.1:753562-771255 GCA_034781795.1 Crypturellus tataupa
AGAGGAGAGGAGAGGAGAGGAGAGGAGAGGAGAGGAGAGGAGAGGAGAGGAGAGGAGAGGGAAAGGGAAGGGAAAGAAGGAAAGGCGAGGCGAGGCAAGGCAAGGCAAGGCAAGGAAAAAAGATTGATTTTTCCTTTTGGCAAATATTTGGCTACAACGATCTACTCATCTGTCATTTGTCCTGCCTTGAGAATTGGCCTTTGCAGAATGAAACAAACAAACACAGCTACACCGTGTGGCATTTTGCATTGACATAAAAGCCTTGCTGAGGATAACAGACATTTACAGAACGATTCGTATGAGTTTAAAATGATCCACTTTTGCCTTTGTTTAGTGCTATTAAATCTAATGTTTTGCATTTCTCGTTTGACATGCATGCAGTTTGTGTTGCTGGCAGTTCTGTGAACTGCTAAGACTTGTGATTTGTGTGTGCACTGATGTCCTCTCGACTGAGAACAGGATTCCATGTGGATAATTAGAGGCAGACTATGTTCCTCACCTATTGCTTTAAAGGGCAGAGATCAGCTGCACCAGCATAGAGTCCCTAGGCTACCCATATAATTCCCCAGAAGGCCTGTATACAGATTTTCCCCGCAGTACCATCTTCTGCTGCAAGAAAGAGGCATGCTGGAAAAAGAAGAGAATAAACTGTTGTACTTGCTCTGATTATGCTCAGCTTGCTCCCTCGAGGACCACTGCCAATTGTCAAAGGTTGGCATCCCTCTGCAGCTTCTGCAAAGCAGCCTGTGGCCAGGCAAAATTCAGGGACATGAAGGCAGCTTGCTCATACCATACCAAGCTCCTGACAGCTCATCCTGCACATTTCCTACCACCCACTCTCGATGCTTACGCTGCCTGTTTTGTGAGGCTTGGTGAGATAGAGAGTTTAACTGCCTGAAGCCTTATCTTCTGAGAGGTAACAACTTCACAGCCACCTCCTGGGATGCCGAGCTGGGACACGGTCACCAAAGTGAATGAGAAAAATTCTTGCATATACTGGACTAATTTAATTCTTGGTGAATCTTCAGATGGAGTCAATTAACCTTCCAGAAGTGTGGATTTTGCCCATTTATGCCCATATTCTTATCTCTGCAATCCCCTGTTTTGCTTTGTTCTAGTATCACAAAACAAATATACGATGATTTACCTACTCAGCTGACTATGCATCAGAAAAATATTCTAGGAACATGAAGTTATTGCATTTTGGTGCTGGGGTCATATTCATACGTAAGTAGCCACATAAGCATTCTGATTAACAGAGTTTTTACCACTTCAAGATTTTAAAGGCAGCTGCCCCTTACAGTGTGTACAGAGATGCCATTTCTGCTGAATCTCTTCTCTCCTGCCTTCTTCTGGGGACTTAGATTGTCTTCAGTAAGCAGAAGATATACAGCATATATCTTTGGGAAAGCTAAATCTTAGAAACTTTGTCTGATCCTGAAAAAACATATTTCACTGGCATCTACTTAACAATCAGTGGAAAACCACAGATGCATAGAGCATATTATTATTTTTTTTGCACAAATCCCGATGCTTTTTTTCCACACAATGTTTGGGAAGCACAGTAAAGACTGGCACAAAGTTGGGAATAACCGAGTCAATATCCAATTGGGAATACCCAGCAACATCTAAGTGTACAAGCACATATCAAATCATTCCATTGGAGATATCTCTAAAAGTAATCTGAATTTATATCTTCAGTGACAAAAAAAGGGACAAATGGGGACTCTGAATACCACTGAAGCACAGGAAAATTGCTTCTCAGTTGCCTTATCCAAGGTACTTCAAGGTTTCAAAGAAATAAACATATTTGGATATGTTCAAGATCATGCGCATGTAGTTTATGGTTACTGGTTATATTTTAGTAAACACTGTATGTACGAGTGCTAGCAGATAAAAATACTATACGAGTTCTCAGTGATGTCAAGATTCAGCGTGGAGATAAATACATGACCCATTAATGGAATACTGATCAGAGTAACCATTTTTCTGTTTCAAATGTCTTAGCCCTTTTCAGTAAAGACAGAACAGCTGTTTCAGTAAATATGACAAAAATTGTTAAAAAAAACATTTTCTAGTTTTTGCTAGTAAAAATAGCTTTAGTAGAACTTAAGAGAGTTTTTTTTTTCTTTAAGGTGTAAGGGGAAAAGGAATGCAAAATGCCACAGAAATGTTGGTTTGAGCTAGAGATGGTTTGAGACAAGGTTAAATAGACTCCATTCTATCAAAATCTTCAGCACACACAGAGATACAAAAAAGAAAGAAAAAAAAGAAAAAAAGGATGAACTTTTGTGCCCAAAAGCACTTCCTAAAATCAGAAGTGGAAGCAACAAGCATTAAAGCTTAATAAACACAAGTATAAATAAAAGTTAGCAGGATTTCTTCATGCTAGACTAGGTATGTTAATCACTTGGACAGTCTGAAAGAATAACATGTTGGCACCTATGAAATGACTTTCAGAAGGACTGAAGTGCTAAACTGCCCAATGCTGCTGGGAAAGAGAAGCAGGCAGATAAAGCAGCACTGTTCTTTTAGTAATGTTAATGGCAATCTCTAGTTTACTGGAGCCAGACCTAAGCCGTGGTGCTTGCTTTGTGGCTACGCTGTGGGTGTCTGAGATGCAAGGATGAGGATATGTGACATATTCTCAGCACGATCCTTGAGCTAGCAGGCTCTGCAATCACTAAGTGTCCGAATGGTTTTCACTGTGCTCTCCTCCCTTTCCTGCAAAGTCAGATCAGCAGGGGAAAAAACTGCCTCCATATATGAAACGGGCATAGTACAATGCCTGCTGGGCCTGAGACTGTATTCATGAGCTATGTAAATGAGTTGACAACGGGAGCACAATGTAACTGGTCCTGCAGCACAAACTCTGTGGCAGCTAATGCAGCCTTCCTAAGATATATGGGTTTCATGAGCTAAATCTTGGCTATTACCAAAGCTAGTAGTGTGTGCTGCTCAGAAAGCCTACAAAATGCAAGAAAATTAGCCTCATCTCAGGGAAAATAAACAAACAAACAAAAAGATAAAAATAACAATGCAGGAGTATCAAAAAGGACTGCAAATCTTAGTGAAAACCATCCATAGAAGCATCCAGAATTTGGAAGCTATAAAAAGCATCCAAACCTACGGATCAACCTGTAGTCACCCTTCCGCACCTGAATGCACGTTCCTTCTTAGGTCCAGTAACATATTTTCACCCATAGCATTAGATATGGTACTTGCTCTGAGGTAGAAACTCAGTGCAACTCAGTGCAACTCAGTGCACCTGACTCAACCAACCTTCCATGAGCATCTTTTGGGAATTCTTCTCCACTGATGTTGGCTTTGGAGGCTGAGTTAGAGCATGCTTACACATCAGTGCAACGGAGTGCTGTGCAGGGATGCCTGAGTTAGCTCTACTGTCAAAAGCAATCGAGTTGCATTAATGTGACACTCAGCAGGGCTAACCATGATACCATGTTAATTCAGCTTCCAATACACAGGTTGGCTTTGTCCCTGCCTGACACCTCAATATGCTGTGAAGATGTGCTCCAGATATCTGCAGTCTTCCTGTCAACACAAAGCAGGCTCACCCAAACAGGAGATACAAAGAAATACCATGTGAACACAGTCCCGCAAGCCAAACTCAAGCGGTTAATGGGTCACACATTTTCTGGAGGCCAGTAAAGAGCAGAGCACCACTGAGTTGTCTCCTGGGACCTCAAAGACATCACTGAACTGGAGCAAGTTCAGCAGAAGGGCCTCCAGGATGATTGGAGCTGGAGCACTTGTCCTCTGAGGAGAGGGTGAGGGAATGGGGCTCCCATCAGCTTCAGGAAGACATGGCTTTGGGCAGTCCTAAAGTCATCCAGGGGGTTACTGAGAAGATTGAACCAGGCTCTTTACAGTGGGGAATCACAGGAGATGATGGGCACGAGCTGGGGTTCAGTCTCGGAAAAAAGAGAAACTTCTCCCTGATGAGGACTACCAAGCAGTGGAAGAGGCTGCCCAGAGAGGTGCAGTCTCCATCCCTGGGCTTTTTCAAGATGCGACAGGATGAAGCCCTGAGCAACCTAGTCTCATGTCAGAGCTGACTCTGTTTTGAGCAGGAGGTTTGACTAGAGACTCCTTGAAGTCACTTCCACAAGAATTGCTTTATGATACCCTGAAGCAAACGATTGAGGAAGCTGTAAGGAAAGGCTGAAATGACTTTCTATGAACAAGAACATGGAACCACCTCTCTTTTCCATGAAGAGAACACTGCTTTCACAGGTATGGTGCATTTTTTCACCTAAGAGTCAGATTTTATATGATTGCCTCCATGACGGATTCACTTCAGTGGGATTTTTAAGTAAATAAATGCTTGTCCAGGGGGAGCGAGAGAGTTTTGGGCTTTTGGTTTCAAAATGACTAGGAGAAAAAGACCCACTCGTGGTTCCTATCAATCAGCTAGATCCAAGTTACATATCAGCAAAATGCTAGGAACTCGTCACTGCCAGATAATTTCTGGTTCTGTTTTCAGTTAAATTTCTCCCCCTCTCCTTTTGAAAATTTTGTCAGCATATGAACTAGTATTTTGACAATGAAACTTTTCATTAGTCTTTTTCTAGGCCATTCTTCAATTAAACTAAATATAGCCATAAAATTCTCCATTAGATAATATAATAGAGTGCTGCAGTAGCAGTCCGCCAGCTGCTAAGGAGAGCGGTTAACTCTGCAAAGGGAGTCAGAGGGGCTGTGGCTGTCGTGACTGATACACTGTTCAACGCTGCCATCTCACTAATACATATGTAGCCTCCTCCAGACGAGAATGGGGCTAAGGCGAAGGGAAAGTATGCAACGTAGCTCCTGCACAGACCTCCAGAGTCCAAGGTGGCTCACAGGTGTTTACAGAAAACACATAGCGTTTAATTTAAATTAAAAAAAAAATCCAAAAAATTCATGTCTCATAATGGAGATGAACAAAGTAGTCTCTGTCTTTCTGGCATTATTTTTATGTTGGTAAATTTCTGAATTAAATTAAATGTCTGATTTGGTTACGCTTATAACGGGAGATGCTAATTGCTTGCCTTTGGGGAAAGGTGAACATGACTGATAAGACACGGCTTTTTTTTTTCTCTCAAGAAAAGGCCCAGACACGCTTGCGGAGGAGACAGAGTGGGTTAACTCACAGCACACAGGCTGCTATTAAGGACTTGTCTACACAGCAAATGTTTTCTGCTATATCATTGTAATTACGCTGCTGTCATTATATGTAATGATATGGTATGTTCACATAATAGACTCACGAGCATGAACACAGCGTGACAGTGACAAACTAATTTGAAAAATAAAAATAAAACAGAAAAAAGCATTCTTCCAGCAGAGTGAGGATGTCCACGCAGAGGATTACAAAGGTGTATGTTCTTCTGAATAGGCACCCCTGGCTGGGGAGATGTCAGGGTAAGATCTGACTTAGCTGGTCAGAAAGACCCTCTGTTCCCTGCACCACAGTCTTCCCCCAGCTACATAAAGCCACAGTTGTAATATCAGGGTACTCTACAGCACTGAATTGACTTTATCTTTTTTTTATTTTTCTCATGTTGGATGCTTTTGGCTATGAAACATCTAAACACCTAGTTAGAGTTTCAGCCCAAGCTTTTTAAAGTAGAATAAACCCAACGCTGAGAAAATGACATTCTCTAGGGTGTTTCTTTAGGAAAGATGTCAACTGACTACACAGCAAGTATTTCTCCAATAGTGAGTAATTTGACTTAGTGGCTACAGTTGCCTCGCGTTGCATGGACTTTGGAAGTAACTTGGTCGGAATATTATCATGTAGCCATACAGGACCTTAGAAGAAGTTGAGGATGCAGCAGACTTTAGCATGATCAAGGGCAGAAACAGAAAAGTTCATGGAGAAGGTCACACAACCTTATCAAGTAGATTTTCCAACATGTGGATGGATCTGAGCATAGATTTCTATCCTTAGCTTGAGGAGGAGCCAAATAAGCCCATGGCTGTACTAGTTACTCTTTTCTAATCCAGATTTTGTCACTGATCTGGCCAACAGTTGAAGTAACAAACTGTAAGAATAGTAGCGGGAAACGTCTGTAAAAGAAGCAAGGAAAGAGGGTGAGAGTTATATCTGTTTATGAATTGGATGACTCACCAGAGTAACAGTTTGTGTAATCATGTGTTGTTATGGCGAGAAATAAATGGCTGACTTTAGCCTGGTCATGGTTAGTGTAGTAACTCTTAACGAAGATGGTACGTGCTGCAAGGTAGTTTTTCATTTGGAGGGTTGAAATTCAACAATTTCCTTTTTTTTTGTCCTACTTTATTAAAAAAATCAGGGAGAGGTGAAGTAGGAGAGCTGGGCATGCACTTAGTGAATTGTGAGGGCTTGTTTGCTCCTGTAAACTTATTCCAAGCTCGGATTGCAAGTTGAGCAAGCCTGAATACCGATCTGAGTCACATGGATATATTATGCTCAATTTATAATCCTGGTGTGCCAGTATTAGCACTGACACTGTATCCTGTACGACTGGGGCATCGCTCTGCAGTGTAGTTCAATCATCTGGGCAAACATCACCTCAGCCCTATACATGTGTGGGATCCCGTTATTGTGTGACCATGCCCAGGCAAGATTATTCACAAAAGACTGAATCTCTCAAACTGCTTTACATTTGCAGAGAGCTGAGGCAATCTGTGGGGACACTGTTTCCAATGAGACAAACACCCAAAGATGAAAGAGTGGCAGTGTCACAGAAATACAAGTAGGAGACTTGAGGAAGAAGAGGAAGGGTGTAACAAGGATGACAGGAAGGAAGAAGGGCTGAGGACCACCACTGCTTGCCAGTTCAAAACCTGAAGGCCTAAATTCCTCTGGCAATTCCCTTCAGGCAATACCAACTCTTCCTGTACTGCTCCACATCGTACCCTGGAAGGGTCCTTCCAAGAAGGGTTGGTTCTTTAACAGCAAAAACCTTTGCCACAACTACCATGAGTGAGAAAGGAGACTCTCCAGCTGCCAAAGGTAACATCAGCAGTGTTTGCATCCTCGCTTGCATGACGGTGACTCCAGGCGCTGCTGCCAAAATGTGCTGCGCGATGACTCACAGGCTCTCGGTGCACCCTGCTGCGTTAATGGTGCAGCAAGAGGCAGTAAAAGTGCTCGCTGCTGTGTTGCAGCTGGGATTTCAGCCACAGAAACAGATGGGAGGGAGGGATGAGCATGGCTGGGGGCACCGGCAGGATGTGATGCTGCTGTGTTAAGGGTGTCTCTGGGCAGAAGCTCTGGGTGCCCTTCGAGATGATCCCTGGATGCTCCTTGGATAGCGAGGGACCAACAGCCCAGCACTTAGCACAGCCTGGCTGCCACCCACATGCACCTCAGCCATCCTGCTCTGGAGGGTGGGAGGGCTCCTGCCTAGACTCACCGACACTGGAGCAAGGATGGTATAATAATTAAAGCTTTTATGAAGCTAATACAGAAAAAAAAAAATTAGTACTGGAATCTACTGATACTACTCAACATACTTTACATTTCCTTATGCAAAAAGAATCTAATCATACACAAGAACTGAAGGCAGCTAGAGCCCCAGTAGGGATAATCTTCACATGCTAATTCCTCTCCCCAGGCTTTGGAAAGGAAGTAACTAGCTCCTGCAGATGTCTTAGAGATGAGCTAGAGAATGTACCACGTTATACACATGCCACACATATACATGCCAGATGGAAACTGCCTCCTGAAAAGAGTAAAACAACTTTTGAATGGCAGGGTTCAATAATCTCAGCCCAATTTCTCTTCATTTCTTTATATTTTGAAAAATCAGAATAATGCTTTGGTACTTTCTATCCCTGACTGGAGTCCTTGGATTTTAGGTAGAAATTACTGTGCAACAATCCTCAATTGTTATATCATTATTGTTGGAAATATTAATAGCGAGTTATAAATTTGCACAGTGGCTACAATAAGATATGTCTATTATTTATGAAACATTTACCTAGATAGCTGGTATTTCAGATTCTGAAATCACTTGAGAATCTCTGGGAAGTAAAGCTTAATTCAGCCTCTTGGCATTTGTAATTAGTTGGTTGCCTTAGCTACTCCTTAGATGAATCTGTTACATCCAAATTAAGGTTTAGCCAACACATCTGTGTTGGGTTGTTGGTTAAAAATGAGATTTAGACTGCACATACTGGGTGTAAACACTTTCAACAATTCTGATAATGAATCGAACTTTTGCTAATAGGACCTTTATCAGTGTGTGTAGCACATTCATCAAGGACCAGGATTTTACTCTCTAGTTTTATTTGGGTTCAGGGATGTCAGTTATTTTAGAATCCCCATCTAATGGGGATGATATTTAAATTCAGAAGACATATTGAAGTACAGATTCAGCAATGTCAATTAATTCTGTCCAAAGCAGGATGAAACTAAGCATAGATGGACGTTTAAGAAGTCCTCAGCAATCACAAATGTATGAGGAACATTGGGTGACACATCTGATATTTTGATTTGGTGCCCCAGGGAGCAATGAGTTTATTATTAGATAAATAAGTCCAATAGTTCATGTCCATTAACCAAGTCCACCAGAAGCCATCACTAACCTATGTAAGCTGAACACCTGGACAAGTGTTACAAGGAGAGCAACAAACAAGACAAAAGTAACTTCTGAAAACAGTACAGAGTGCTTCTAGCTCACTGAAGTATAGCCATACAGTCAGCTAAATACTTCTGATCTGGAATTTTTTGAAGTAACTAAAAGGTGTGTAAATAATAGTATTGAAATTGGTATTGAAAATCAGAGTTTGAACATATCATGAAAATCAAATATGCTGGAAGGTCCACACTTTCAAGGAAAGTCCTTTCAAGGACTTCCAAAGTGATTTTGCTCAGTTTGTAAATAATCATTTAAATCTACTGTATCTACATTTATCCATCTACTTTTCCTTTACCCATATGAAAGCATATGCCACACATATTGCCATCCCATCGACTCACTGATACTATGAATTTACTTCATGGAGACTCAAATTCCAGTTCTAGAAGATACTTTTGGATATATCTAGGTATAAAAATGTGAGTAACTCTACCCTTTCAGTTGAATTACTGCATACCCACAGTTTTAACAGGCATATGATTTAACTCCTCTGCTCGAGGACAAGTGTGAGCTGGATATTTCTCTGCTGGCTCATACAGCAATGAAATCTGGAGCACCACTTGCAATACTGAATGTACTGCTTGTAGTGCTTGCATCTTGATTTTCTTGAATAGTATGTAAAAACCTGTCTGTAGCTGAGAGTAGAATGGGGGAGAGTGAGACTCGATCAATATTTCTGCTGATAATGGGATAAAAGCTCTATCTCTCTCTCACAGTCATGTAGATATGACCAGGGCTTTCATGTTGCTACAACTGTCAAAATTTACATAATATCTCATTTATATGTATGTAACTGATACTGCAATGGTATCTATCATTTTTTAGCAGTGTAAATGTGTTCCAATTAAAACAAGGAATGTACTGCTTTAATTCTATCTGTTAGGAACAAAAAGAGTAAAAGCAATGTAAACACACATGGGTTTGGTCTAGATCAGCACAAGACTCTGAGTGAGGATGAATAGTAGACCTCCTTGGTCCCAAAGTCCCATCTTGGAGTATAATTGTGCTTTAAGTACTATTCAAGCCACTTGTGTTTCACAGTTAGAAACTGTCTCATTTTGTCTCATTGCATAACATATTGTGGCTTCCAGTGAACATTTCTCCTTGACAGGCTGAACTTGAGCCCAAAGGACTGCATGTTTGCTCGCTCCTTTAGGAAGCTCAGCAGCGAAGTGCGCCCGCCTCTCAAGCTCTGCCGCTGACAACTACCGGAAAACAGCTGCGGAAAAACAAAACCAGGAAAAATGTTGACTCGTCCGAAGTTTCTCCTAAAAACCAGATCCCGCTGTCAAGAGGTGATTAACTCGCTGCGCAGGTTGAGCGTCCCTGGCAGGAGGCGGGCAGGCGGCGGGAGCGAGCAGCGAGGCTGCTGCCGGCATCACCTTGTTTACCAGCGGCAGTGCACAGCATCAGTGAAACGAAAAACGTGGTGCCAAGGAATTTGAAATGTTTTCATTTGGAGTTGGCTCTAATGACTTATTTCTTAATACAACTATTAATATGCAAATATGAAGGCAATCTTGCGTATGTGGTGACCGTGATTTATGCAACATGATTGTATTTTCCAGGAAAAACAATGGCACTTATAAACAAGAAGAAATAATAGTGTATGAGGAGATTTGGAAAGAAAAATAGCAGAAGAAGGGATATATTCTGTTCACTGTATGAAGGTTTCAAGTTTCTGTAATGATGAGAAATAGTATAGAATTTTCTCAGAGTGACCACATGTACCCTGTTTGTCTGTGAGATGGTCTCACTCATGGATCTCAATACTCATATATTCATATGCATGCTCATAAATACCTGCCTAAGAGAGGTGATCACCCTTGCACCCTGCTGAATATTGCACTCCCATCGAGTGGCAAGGCTTTCTGCTTTCTGACATAAACCAGAGCAGCATATTGAAAGCTTCTGTGACAGTTTAGTTTTCTTTTAATGCATCTTTTTGCTACCTGAAAGAACAGAGGACAAAAAAATCAAAATCACTGGAAAACAGTGGAAAGATTCCCGTCCAGTTTGATGGTGTGAGGTCAGGCCATAGATCAGCTGAAAACCTTGAAAACTTTACTAAAGTTGTGAAGGAATTCCAAAATCTCTGAATTATTTTCTCACTCTCCCTTGCAACAAAAGCTGCTTCTCATTAAAATTAAATCCATCATTCTCTCTATAACATGTCACAAGTCTTTTCACTTTCCTTTATTCTGAATAACAACCAAAATAACTGAAATATAGAAGAGAAATATAACAATATGGAAAGGAAAGCATTTATAAAATCTAATAAATGTCATAACAGAATGCCTGATCGGTACCTCATTTTCTAAGAAGCCTTTTTACTAAAACACCGTTTGATGATACACCAAATGATAAGATGAACTTAAGCTCTCATACTCTCCCCTCTACCTTCCTCCTCTCATCTTCTTTTGTCCCTTCCCCATACGTAAGGCATCCTAAATTCTTCATCTATTTCAGCTTCCCAAAGCATTATCTATCTTTATTTTCTCTGGTATTCTAGACACTACCTGACCCAGGAGGCCTGGTTTACTGGAGGATCTGCAAGGAGCCAAAGACTCAGAGAATCACCTAGGGTGGAAGGGACATCTGAAGTCAGCAAACCCAGTTGCTCAAGGCCATGCCCTGAAATCTCCAAGAACAGAGATCCCAGAGCCTCTCAGGGCACATGTCTAAATGTATAATTATCTTCACAATTAACTGTTTTTTCTGAACATCCATCCAGAAACTCCCCTGTTTTTGTTCGTTATTACTGTCTCTTGTGCTCCCTCCAGACACCTCATTTTCCTTGATCTACTGGCTGTGGTTTAATCCAGGTTGCATTTAGTCTAATTTGATATATAACCTAGACATCTGTTTACAGAGTCATTTTCTGAAAAAAAAAAAGTCTTTTTTTAAAAGACCTGAGCCTGAGTTTTCTCCATGTCAAAATTTCTGTTGTTCATGGTCTCAGAGCTCTAGCTAATCTGGTGTTTCATCATTTCTTCCATGCAACTTATTGATTTTTTTTTAAGTAATATACAAAAATATATATTTTTTACCTTTTTTTTTCTAAAACTAACCAAGATTAGAGATTTTACATTTGTTCCTGTTTTTCCTTCTGCACATAAAACAGGAGAAGTAAAGAAAATTAAAACCCAAATAAGGAAAATTTTATTATTTGTCACAAAGTGACAAATGTGTAGGAAATGAAAAATGGAAAATACTTTCCATCAAATGACATTGGACATTTCAGTTAAAATGCAGTTATAATTTGTTATGAGCTGATGTTAGTGTCTTTTTGATTTATGAACTGCAACAGTTATTCATTGAAATAATATGTAAATTTCTAGCATCTGAAAACAGAAAAGTGTGCAAAAAAAAGGCAAGATTCAGCTCATTAATTTGTTGAGTGCTATATACTCTGTTAAATTTTTTTAGCTCACTTTCAGCCTTGGCAATGACACCCAAGGATCCTCCAGTGAGAAGAGATGTCGGCCGCTGAATTAGAAGATGAAAACATAATACATTATATCTGATGAAACTGCAGTTCCTGCTTTTAGTGGTCATGGTGCACATGCCCCATCCAGCGTGAAGAAAACTGCTCCCTACACTGAGGCGACCAGAGAGGAGCAAGGCAGCAGCTACTGTTCCACTGCAAAGGTAATAGTGATTTATTGGGTTAAGTAACTAGGCTTATTCTGCTGACACAAACCACCTTGGGGTGGTCTGTGGAGGAAGAGAAAGAATTTATCATCAGGACAACAAGGTAAAGCCCCTAAGGACACCAAGACCAAGGTACTTTTCCAAATGCTGCTGTAGCAAGCACTCAGCTGCTGTGTTTGACTCCTTGTCCTTTCTTTTAACAGGACTTCATGACAAAATGAAGAAATGTCAAGTTCAGTCGTAGTTTCAGGAAGCTACCTGTCTGTTGTGGTCTTTTCAGCTTACTGACAAAGACGCAAGACATAATCGAGATACAGATCTGTCAAGAAACATCTCCTAAATATGCCTTACTGATGGTCCTTTAATATTTATTGAGCTCTAAAACTTTGTTCAGTTCAGCAAAGTATAAGCAAAAGACATGCCTGTTTGTCCACAGGGACTTAACTTAGGCAGATGGATAGACACTGTAATATAGACACAGAGGAGCTTTTTGAAGGGTACTAGTCAAAGATGACACAAGGCTTTTAGGCTATACAAGAGTGGTAGCTATTGGGACATCAGCTCTCACCCCTTCAACAAAGTCACTGCAAAGGACCACAAGAGAACAGAAAAAAAAAAAAAAAAGATGATAGAGCTTAGCAGTAGTGAATAGGACTAATGTAAATATGGTTATTATTTACCCATATTGGTGATATACAATATTAACTAGATAACAAGGTCTGGCACATTTGAGCAAAGCCTGTTGTCCCCACACCAATGTCTCAGCACACTCTGCTGAGGAGGAAATAGGTGCCTGGTGAGATGAAATTATTTACCCACTTATCTTGCAGACACCACCGAAGTATGAACTAGAACTTGTGCTTCTTAAGTCAAACTTGACTTTCTATCCATTGAGTAGCTCATTCTCCATAGACCTGCCATTGCACAGAAAAAGCCGTAGTAGTCAGAAGAATGAATTTAAAAAACAACAACAAAAAACACTATTAAGAAGGATATTGCTTATTTTGTCATTTAGCATTCTGGCTTTGCAGAAAGCCTGAGGGACATAGCTTCTCTTGATACATATAAACACTAATGGTGTTTACTAAACACGCGCCCCGAGAGGGAGAGTCACAGCTCATTGAAACCAGCAGAAAGGGAACCCCTTGATCCCCATACGCTTTGCACTCAACTGGGAGAGCTCTCTACAAGTAGGGCAAAATCTCCTTTGGCTTCAGCCTGATACACACAGCTACTCATGGGGAACTTTTGATTCGGTAAAACCATTTCAAGCAAAACATCTTAAGAATAACAGACTGAGCAGGGAAGTTTTCAGCACATGAGTCTGGTCCCACGTGCAACTCATTGTACAGATTTGCCCGTATGTCTGCAAACTACCTCCACACCAGTTAACTGTTTGTGAATGCTGACCATGCCAAAGAAAATCAAAAGCAGAGGAAAAATCAAGGTACTATCTGTAAATTCCCAGATAAGCATTTATCACTCAAGTTGGATGAATCAGTATCTGTTTTCTAAGCAAATAGGAATCTCTTTTTTTTCCTTCTGAAGGTTAACAGCTGCAGATATACCAAAGCACTGTAAGTCTGATTACTGCTGAATGTCTCCAAAAATGAGCCAAGCAACATCCTGACTCCTATACTACCCTGACTTTGTAAAAGGCTATAGGTATTTATGAACAAGAGGAAGAAAGGAGATGCTTGCTGCACTGCAGACAGGTGACAAATCATTTTAAATGCTGCTTTGGTATGGCATGGGTACGCTAGGCAGTATTTAACATGCTATCCCCTATCACGCTAAAGACCAATTAAATACTTGTATTCCTACATTTCCCTCACCCTGCAGTACTTTACCAGCCCTTTTCTGCCTTTCAGTAACAATTTAACACTCTCATGCCAAGCTGTGGAACATTATCTTGCAGCTGTAGCATCTGCTCCCAAGCTGACTGTAGACAGCTGTGTTTATGGCACTGAAGCCATGCCTTGGTACCGGGCTTCGCTAGGCAGCTCATGGACTGTGGGATTGCTCAGTTCCTCGCCAGTATTTTTATTTTTAATAGGTGCTTGGTTGGGATGAAATATGTGTCACTTTACTGGAAAAAGCCACCACCACCACGAACAAAAACCCACAATGACACTCCTAGTCTGTCATCTTCTATTAAATATTATTTCTGCAAGGGAGGGATCAACTAATTTTGGGAAGGATCAACTTTGGAAAAAGAAGAACTCTCTCATCTTGTGACTTGGAAGTTACAACTTATTTTGTGTTCATACTCTGCACTTTACTGATAATGATGTTACTATTTTCAATTACCTAGAGTCCTAAAAACAAGCCTGTTCTTCATATTGTTTTTGTAGTGCTACTTTTTATATTAATTTTAAGTCTGTGTTATCACTTTTCCAATGTGACTGATGATTCTTGGTGTCTGCCTACTGGTACTTTGAAATAATTTATTTTTCCAAGACTCCTCCTCTAAAAAATTAGACTATTCTAGGATGTCTTAGGCTGGCAGACCTTCTCTTCACCACTTTTCTCAAAACTAGCAAACAAAATACATTAGCCTTGATATGTAACTCCCAACAATCAAAATTTGTAACATCTACTCATCTTTGGATGAGAAGTTACAGAATGACACATGTTGAGATCTAGGTTCCAGGTGATGTGACTACAAGCCTCTTTCATCCTCATTTAAAACTCTTTCATTGTCAGGTAAAATGAATACAATTGATTTTAATAAGTCACATTTCCAAAGCAGGTTTTCCTGTCTTGGTATTTTTGGTGAAGTCAACATTTACGGCTTCCTAAAAGAAAAACTGCTACATGGTAGGGAGGTAGCTAAATCGGGTATGAATTAACTATTCTTGTGCTAAGTATTAGCCATCCCACGCAAGAACAAAGCTATCAATAAAAGCCTATATCTTTTGCAAAATTCATACAAAGAATGATGCAACTTAACTGAAAAAAAACCCCACAAGATTAATGTTCTGCTTGTAATAAATTATGTCTCATTACAATGTTATTTTGTTATTTCCTAAATCTGTAGTTATTAGTAAAACACAGATGTAAATAGGTATATCGAATTAGAGCTGGTTGGGCAATGTCTATCTCTTACTCTCCTCCTAGAAACGCTCTTTGTAGAGGCCTCAATGGCAAAATTCTAATTTTGCAAAAAGAAAAAAACAATCCCTAAGCATTTGAAAACAAATGCCTCAATGAAGGCAAGCTACTGACTTGAGAAAAAAAACACTAGAAAGAAGAAAAAAAACCCACTATTTTTGATACCTCTTCCCACAGTCCAGGATACTGTTTGTTTTCCCAAAGCTTACATTTTTCACAAGGATGTAATCCCAGGATTTTTTGATCCCCTTGAGTCTCAACAGAGCTGTTATCATTGGCTGATATTCTTTCTTCAGGATTGTAGTACTTCTCATGTTATCAAAAAATTCTTAATATAGGCTCCCTAAGAAACTGATTATAGCGAGCATCATCCTACCTAAGATATAGGGATGATTAAAATAAAAACTCCATAGTTATATCACCCACTTATAAGTTCATCTAACTGTTAGAATATACTAATTTCATTTACATAATAGTTTTGTTCTTATTTTATGATCACGTACTGAAAACCTATTATTATATTTCATGATCTCATTTTAAGACTATGACTATCTTTGCTGTTCTGCATTACTACCACCAATATATTGCGCCTACAGGCTATGATTAAGTCTTTTACATTTCTTGTCATATTAAGATTGCAATATGGAAATTATTTTAATATCACAAAAATGAACAGCTGCTGCTAATATATCTAAATGATTTCAGCAAATATATTTCTGAATGATTGCTAAGCAAGGAACTTAGGTACAGGTAAATGCTGGAATGCTCTGGTCTGATCTCCTTTTTTCCAAAACCTTATCACAAAGTTATTCACATGATTCTATGTAGATTAGTTGGGATTTTTTTTTGTATGAGACCTTTACGGTGAAAGTAAAATACTGTGAAGTTGACATTATAAATTAATGGCATACTTGGAATTGATTAGACATTGATTTGCCTGCAACTCCCAGCTCTCCTCCACTTTGTCCCTCATTTTCAGTCCAATCCTGCAGTAACGGCAGTGTTTTGAGATGTTCAGTGATGCCACTCATACAGTGTTATATGAGATCTGGCAAACTGGTTATATCAGTTTTTCAGAAGCACTTCCTGACGGCAAAATTCACTGGTGTTCAGGGTATCTATATTATACTTACGGCCAGAGGAAGGTTGCTCTCCAGGACCTGGTCATGGATAGTGGTGGAGCTGCTGGGTAGGTTAAGTACATAACAGATGAAAATGTATTCCTTGTCCTCTTTTCTTTGCTAGTAGCTATACATCTTCCTTGACAATGCTGCATCTCATTGCTTATTCAACAGATGAGGGCTTTTTTTCCCCCCATTTTTTACCGAAATCTTCCTCCCCTTAAAACTGCCCTGAGCAGTTTTTAAAGGTCTCATCTGGTATCAGTATTATTTTATTTTTAAGACTGCTTCTTCTGGGTGGTGTAACTATTTTCAAGACATTGTGCTTGAGGGAGGCCAGGTGAGTCAGGTACTCAATTTTTTCTCTTGTGCAGTATTGCCATAAGAATGATTTTGCTCCTGAAATTCATGATTTTTAGGATAGCTGCTCAGCTGGTATCGGCTGAAACCACTTTCCTCATGACCAGCTTGATTCGTGTCTAGGGAACAGACCATGAACTTCCCTTCATTTGTGTGTGGGGAAATTTCCTGTGGTCTTTTCTTCACAAATCTATGGCAAGTCTGTGAAGGAATTTTTTCCACTTGTAAAGCAGCTATACTTTCTGTGGTCTGCAGTGACAGACGTGTGTTGTAATAGTAGGTACTATAACGAATAAAGCATATATCACCTTATTTATTTGATCTTGAAGTGCTGAGGTACCAGGAATCCATTCAGCATGAAGAGCAAATTCAATTAAGGAAATTATAGCAATAGCCAAGGCACTGAAGTATTGCAGTGTAGATGGAACATTTTCTTAGAATTGAAATAGGTACTTGAAATGCTGAAGGTGCTAATAGCAGGCTAACAAGGTTTCTGTTTGGCATACATTATGTGGCCACACTGAATGGCAGAAGAATTTCCTCCATGGGGCAATTCTGCTGCCACGTGAGGGTGCTGAGATGAAAAAAATGCATTAAGGTGATGTAAGAAAAAGGCTTCACGATGTTTTTAGTGTTGGATAGGGTTGCACGCTACCGAATGGCATGACTGCACCACGATAATGCCATGCAATGACAAATGTCCAAGCAAGCAGTATAGAATCATAGAATCACAGAAAGCCTAAGGCTGGAAGGGACCTCTAGAGGTCATCTAGTCCAACCCCCCTGCACATGCAGGGCCACCTAGAGCACATGG
>JAWLRI010000216.1:771355-781979 GCA_034781795.1 Crypturellus tataupa
TCTTGTACTGTGGGGCCCAGAACTGGACACAGTACTCCAGATGTGGCCTCACCAGGGCTGAGTAGAGGGGTAGGATCCCCTCCCTTGAGAGACACTCCTCTATCTGAAGGATCTGGGCCACAGTGAGTTACCAAAGGTCACACAGAGATACGCAGCAGAGCCAAGGACTGAGACAGATCTGCTTGGTCCCAGTTCCACGCACTAAGTGTAACGTCAGAGCCATGTAGCCATTTCATCTCTGTGCCCTAGGGTGAAATGATTTCTTCCCTGTAATGGTCTCTTCTCGGATATGTGTATTTTATTATATCCCCTTCACATTGTTTTCCCATTTGCAGTAAATAAATGTAAATCTCACAATTTCAGCACACAGATCATATTTTAAGATCTCATAACTTCTGGGTAGACCTGTCCAATACGAAGCATTAATATCAGATCACTCACAGAGCGAGATAATCTCCAGGATAGATGCAGTAAAGGAGAGACAAGGGATGTGTGTTTTTTTTTTCTCCTTTTTGGTTCAGTGTCACTATTCTGATGATTTAATTTGGCTTCTTAGAAGAAGTTCCTCGCCTTTTTCTTGGCTGCCAGTTCTAAATACACAATTCATTAATCCCTGACCGGTTACCACAGGGACCATCATCTCCTTCGCCCCAGGCTGGGGGGACCTTTCTGCGCCGTGCAGCTGGGCAGCCTTCAGCTCTGCTCCTGCCAGCTCCCAGCGGCTCCAAACTGGGAGAGCTCCGTGCCTGGCCACGGCATTTGGTCATTAAATCAACATCCCTCATTTAATGTGGTTTAGTGGAAAGATTTGCAAGAAGGCCACTTCTCCCTTGCTCAAGGTCAGCAGGGGCTTTTCTGAGTTATGAGCCAGTGCTGGCATCATCTTCAGGAACCTGTGTCCCCTACGAGGTGGGTTTCACCTCACAGGGTCTACTAATATATCGACTCTACATTTTTAAGATGCTGTTTTCCAAGTGCTTGTGAAGCACCTAGAAAAGCATCGGCAAAGCTCCTCTCACAGGAGACCTCATTTGGATTTCCATACTTAATGTAAAGCTTGTTCTTACATCCATCCCTCATTATCAAACTGCACAAACATACATTCTTTTGTCATTTTGAAGGTAGCCAAACACATAAATCTGTGATCAACTGGCACAAGTTTGAGTGACTTCATTAACATAAATGAAGCGTTTGCAGCACCAAAGCAATTGGGACATTGGGAGAAGTACCACAAAAAAACTAGGTAACTAGCCTGAAGGCTATTTCTTCTTCTTTTTCTTCTTCTTCTTTTTTTTTTTTTTTTTTTTCCCCTTTGGCATGCACATTGTTTTCCAGCTATTTATGGCCTCCTATAAATGTTTTGCAAAGAATCAAGACACCTTCCTTGCACAGCTCCTCCAAAGCAGAACTTCCTGATGCAGCAGTATTCATCTTCCAGCCTGCTGCTTGCCTCTGTTACCAGCTTTTCAGCACCTAGAGACCTTCCCAGAGAATTTCACGATCCCCTCTCAATTTATCAGATTCTCTAACTACTTTTGCACGTTATCAAGGAGTCCCATGGTTTCACAACAAAGGGGCAGATTCCAGAAGAGACAATCCCAGGAGAGGGTTGTTAGTGCTGTGCCCTGCTCCCTGTGCTGGTCAAAGCTGCTTGACCATACAATCTCTTGTTACAGAGGACAACGTGCCCAGATCTTACTTAAATGCACATTCCTTTGCTGGGCCAATGCACTTTAACACCACTTATCCTCTAAGAGCTGCTTTAGGGACCATGCCATAAAAAAAAAAAAAAAAAAAAACAGATACAACATATCAAAATACTAAGTTCTAAAAACAAATAGAGGATTCCACCAAAAGAACTGAAGCCCTGACTTCAGTATTTATGCCGCAATATTAACACCACATTTAAAGGTCCTCCCAGAATTTGGGTCACTTTTGTAAGTTTCTGGCATGATATTTTGTGGCTATTTTAAAAAGCTCTTTATATCCTGAGTTACAAACATTTAGCAATTCCTGTCAGCTTCAGTGCTCAGCCCTTCTTTCCAGATGGAAAAAGGGGAACTTCTGGCTCCTTGTCCAGACACAGCCTGCACATATTTCATACACCTTCTGCTGTATGGCAAGTGCAGAACAAAACCACCACCCGTAATTATTTTCTGCACTGGATAGCGACAACATGTCACCTACCTAAGAAATTTCAAAGTCCCAACTGACTCTCTTCATAGACATATTCCCTCAAGTGAGACGACGGGCTGAGCAGCCCTGAGAAATAACAGCCTGGAAGAGCATGTAGAAATGATATTGCACTTGACTTTTGTAAAATGCTGCTTTTAGCACAGAGATGAAATGTGCATGCAGAGCATGGTTACAGTATGGGTCTTAAGAGCTGTTCAAATCATAACTCTTGCTCATGCTACATATACATTTGCAGGGCTGTTGGGAGTGTTTGTAGTCTATTACTCCTGGGCATGCTGTTTGTGTGAGCAGTGGGCAGATAGTATTGTATGCATCTTGTTAAAAGCTTTTAATAATACATGATGAAACAGACTGAAAGAAGGTCAAGTAAATAGTAATAACAAGACTGTATAAAATATCTTGCATTAAACATTAAAACCAGTTGTTTTCCTAGTACTTAGAACTACTACTTTATTATGTATTGTTGCTTTATAGTACTTTAGGAACCAATTTGCTCTGTGTTTTTACAGCTATGTGCTAAGACCAGCCATGCAGACTAGGAGCAGCAGAAATGCTAGCAGTGTGTCGGTTCTCATTACACAGTTATTGCTATTGGTCATCTTCTGGTAAGACACAGATACATTGCTACGGTACCTTTTACAGAGCAAGCTTTTAAAATATTTAATATTAAGTGACATTAGCAATTGGGACATGAGCACTTTGAAGCCAACAAAGCAATTTAAGAGGACCCAGGTGAAAGAGGTTCATTTTTGTTCATTTCTGGTTTTATTTTACTGTTGAAATCAATGGGGAATTCCAACTCATTTCCTCTCAAATTACTCGCTATTCCTTTAAGACATAATGAAAAGTAATAAAATATTGATAAAGATGCCTCTGAACTCAATTACTGTTTTTTATTTTTGTTTTGTGTTTTCATATATACCAGCATTGAATCATACAGACAAACTTAAATGCAAATCCTAATATTTCTATGGTAACAAATATTTCCCATATTCAAAATTTGTAAAGAAAAAATAAACTAAAATTTGTAATCTGAGGGTTTTGACTATCTTAGTTACTATATCACCTCACTATCTGGTTACTCAAATTTTTCTTATATATCAAAGTAGGGCCTCGGGTACTGAAGACTCACACTGTGCAAGACAGACATATGAAAAAGAAGCCAGTTTATCATAAATTTGTGGCTACAATGTGTCTATTTGTGCACTTATTTATGGCAATGCCCATTCGTACATGGCATATTTTGGGTCAGTTATTAAATTTAAATAGACCACTACACAAATGGGTTGGAAGAGATGAGAAACTGCACAAAAGTTATATAACCCCATTTCTGAAAATTCTGTCATATAATCTACCTAGTCATTAGTCTAACACCATTAATGTTAGATGGGTTATTTTGCTTTATCATATCTATGTTTTTTTATATATGAACTATGAAATCTGACTTTACTTCAGCCTGAGAATTCTGCAGCTTGGTAAGCAGGTAAAGCTGTTTTCAAACTGATCTACTCCTAGGTTGTTTTATATATGTTATAACAAATCTGGGTTCAGAAGTCAAAAATATTAATGCTACAAAAAGGAAAATACTTGATGAAATTTACCATATGGCATTTGAACATTCAATATCTATAAGTTTTTCAAGATGACGTTTCTTGAAACTAGCAAAACCAGACAATATTATTTAATTGGGTCCTGACCCCAAACCTTCCAAAATGAATAAAATTACACTAGATTTTGGACAAGGCTCTTGAATTATATTCAAATATGCTTTTGGGTCCATTTAAAAACATATCTGAAGTATTTTATATGTACTCACACCAGGATTAAAAATGTCTCAATTACAGTCCTGAAGAATAAAATGTTTTAGTTTAACATGCCCATGACCGGCTAAGGAATCAAGATCCCAAATTTCATGTCATAATTGACTTTTAGGCATTCAAGTGACTAAGCGTCACTAAAAGCCAGTGAGATTCAAGTTCCTCACTACTGCTTTTGGGAAGGATGAAGGAAGAAAGTCTTTGGAGAGTTTTATGAAGAAGGTACAGATCCAAAGGACAAGTTACCACAAGCTGGGAACTACCACACTGATCACATTCAGGGAGCTATGGTAACACCACTAAAAGCAAAGGACCTGAAATGGCCACAGGTTTTATTTCATCTTCCAGTCATGGATAGCATGGCAGATCCATCCTTATGATGTCTAATGGCTGAGGAAGTACCATGTTCAGCGTTCAGCTCTCCTTATATAACCTACAAAACCTCACTAATAGGCCACATTCTGCTCTCTGTTAAGGTAAACTTTCCTTAAAATGCAGTAAGTTGCTTCTTCCTAAACTGAATGGTCAGTAAGCACCACAACTAGAAATATGTGAACTTGCTTAGCTCAAACAGATTTCCTAAATTTTTGCCAAGTCTTTAGATAGAACTTAAACTTTTGCTAAGCATTTTACCTCGTTTTTTCCTTTCTATCTTTCTTCAGTATTGCTCTGTTCCCTCATGATTACAAAGGCTCTTGATGTGTATGAGAAACACAGACAAAAAGCTGGATGATGCACACAACTCTGAGAGGAAATCTGGGAAATCTTCCTATCATAGATGAAGGCACCATGAGCCATGAGCTGCCTGCCTACCCCTTCAGCAGCTGCCCCTGGTATCTTAGTGCATACTCACTGATTCAAGACAAAATATGGCAATTTGCTCTGAAAATTCATGGAAAAAACTGCAGTTCCCCTTGGAGACTGTGATGTTGGGCTGATAACCTCCAGCAGTGAGACTGGGTTGAAAGCTGGGTAATGTCTTAAACTTGAACCATGGCATCTATCAGAGCTCTTCAGCTGAAACGCTTACTTTCCACTCTCTCTCTTTTTTTTTTTTTTTTTTTTTTTTTTTTTTTTTTTTTTTCCTGTTCTGGATTTAAGGACAGAAAAGAGGGAAATGCTGCTTCTATGTCAACAAGCTCCATTCTTCTGTAACTCAGCTGGATGAAATACTCTTATGATCCGGGGTTATTGTCTCTTAACTATGGAATATGCATCTTGATAAAAACCTCATGAATTTCATGTGCATATAACTAGCTGGTTCAAAAAACAGAATGAGGATTCAAACTCCATGTGAAGAAAGGCTTATAGTTACACCCCTAGATCCACCACTGAGTTGTTGTTCGCCAGGGAGTCACAAGATAGGCCTCATAGATGCTTAATTTCATGAAAGAATTAAGTCATACTGACACAAGAGCCAAAAGGAAGAATTACAACAGTTTTGCATCTGGATGCAGAACACATCGGTAACATTCTTCCTAATTACCCAAAATGATCCACAGAGCAATGCTAAGATGCCAAAGTGTCCATCTTCTCATGGATCAACCTCCTTACAAGGAGACAGCGACGAGGCCATATAGCAGCTCAGGGGTTCTTAGGTGATACATACTCCAAGTATTTTAAGGAACCTGAAATAAAACTCTTTGTGTGAATATATTACCAACAGGTCGGTTATCCATAAATCTCTGAGAGACCACAAAAACACTCCATGGGGACAAAATAATTGCTGATAATTCAGTCAGAAAAGTGATAGTAAAGGTTAACTGTCTATAAAAGAAATTTTCTCTAAAGAAATTTTCTCTAGCAATAAAGTATGAGGAAACTAAAACCAGACTTCTGTGACTTTAAGAGCACAAAAGAATGAAACCAGGCGTCTTTCTAAATAGGTCCCTAAAAAACAAAAGCAAATCTATTGCTGGAAATATACAAATATCCTTAAATCTTTTAAAGGATAAAAGAACTATTGATGAATATAGATTGAAGTATAAGTGGACTTCATTTAAGCCTGTCTAGAATAAATTCACAACAATTTGAAAGCAGCTGTGCACAAATTCTAACCACAGTTTCAGGTCCTTTGAGCTGTAAGTAAGAGGAAAGAAATTCTTCTGTTCAGATCAAAACCGCTAACCTATTGTAACTCATGCAGGTCCACAATGATTTGTAAAATTTATATATGGCTTACACACTTCTGAGTTACTATTAGATAACTGCCAACAACCTGTAAGCCAAGACTGGCTCTAGTTGGATAAACTGTTGTTCATGCCTTCCATTTTTTAAACCCACTTCTGAAACTCGCCAAGTGAAGTGAAGTGACGGATGTGTATTTGAAAAGATTTTTCAGAGAGAAGATGCACAAGAAACACCGGAGAAAGAGGAAAAAAGATAAAAGCATTTCAGAGATGACAGTAGAGCATGTAATTTGACAGTGAGGTGACTCCAGCAGGTCATCTGGGCTGAGAGGGACGTGTCAGGTCAGAAGATACACCGGCAGCAGAGGAAAACTGTAGATTGCTCCTGGCTACCTGAACCCATCCCCAAAAACGGGTCAGAGGAATTAAAACATGCGTGTTGCAAGCAAACTGCATATAGATCAAGGCATTCTATGAACTATTAGAAAAGCAGCACTGGTAGTCAAGGAGTAAAGCCTGCAAGCTTAATTCCATTCGCTTTTCTTTAAAGTTCCCTTTTGTGCAAATTTTTGTTCATCTTGGGCCCGGTGCCCCTGTACCGAAGCTGTAACATACTGCTCATCACCATTTCCCATTCCCTGTACCTGTTCTAGGGATACTACATCCCTATCAAAATCGAAAGGTGGAAAATCAGAACTACTCTTACTATTAAAGATGTGAGGACACAATGAATTTGTGGAGATCCGTTTTGGTTTTGGTCTCTATTGGTTTCCTACTAATTTCTGACAGACAATTTGCTTTTCAGTTGTCACTGGGCAGTCACTTCGCTGTGACTGCTGCTACACCTCTGTGATCTCCTTGCATGGGAACAACTAGTTCAGAATTGACTGCTGTCTATGTAAAATTGCGTGAATCTTTTTTTGCAGGTAGATCTACTGCGTTAGGATTCCATGATTCTGTTACTTCTAGTGTTTCAGCAGTTTCATAAAGGCACTAAAAATTTCTAGGGATTAGAAATGTAGTTCGCTCATGTCCTTCCTGCCCCTTCTTGCTCCTCTTGCCTTTCTTGTCTGAACATGCTCTCATATACACACTAATCTTACGTTAGGAAGAAGAAAAATCCTTCCTCAGCCCTACACAAAAAAAGAAAAGCAGTTTTCCTGAGATGCTTTGCCATAACATGCTGTGATGCTGTCGACTCAGCCAATGGAGCTTTCCAGTTTATAGAGCACAAGTGAAAAATATGAGTAGCAAGTAGAGACAGGTCCAACACATGAAAGATAGCTGCATCCTGGGCTATTTCTGGCCTTCCCGTATTTGGGCCTATGGCCGTCGCTTGGGTCCTTCTCTATTTCTAGTTCGTTCTAACCGTGAGTTTCCCTCCGCCCTCCTCTCTTTGGCGCGGGGGAAGAAGGGAGCACAGTCGCCCTCCAGATGGTTCGCCATGAAAGAGCTGATCACTGTCTCCCCTCGGGTCAAGTTAGAACATGACTTGAAAGGTTGCAACACACCACCAACACCGTCTACATCTCCTCCACCCTGAACCTCGCGGCAGCAACAAGGAGGTTATTGGGTCTACGGAGGCATATGCTGAAGCGCGTATGTTTCTTTGAATTACTGATGTGTTGGAGATCGTCTTACGGTTGAGGATGAGCTCCTATGTACATGGGGAGCCCTGCAAATGAATCTCATTAAGGGGAAAAACAAGACACATTTAGAAAAGCTGATTCTGTTTTTTTGGAAAGAGCATGAACGTCACACATTTTGTATTGAGGCATAAATAGCTCCAGAGTGTGCCAAGGCTGTGAAGGGACCTTCTCTTTGTGCTAGCCAAAATAATCTATGCTAAATTCAAGGAGAGGCCTTGCTTCGGATCAGCCAATATTTTTAAGCCCATACCTCTCAGTCGCTCAACCACAAAAGCCACCCTTCACTGAGACCGCTCCCTGGGCTTCCTCTGAGAGCAACTTGCTGTATTTCATCACAAAGGTCAAGCATCTCATGACTGTGCTTCTAATTAAAATAAAATATGTTGCTGAATTATTTCCAAAGTGCTTTGCTGCTTTTGGAGCACGTGCCTGTGAGTCAAAGCTACCTTTGCCACTCACTTGGTCTCTACCGCGGAGCCACCTCAGGGAATCAGCCCCACAATCTGAGGGCGCCCCATGCACAGTCCCATCCTTGCACTTATGGGAGGGCAGACTTCAGCAGAGCAGATTTGTGTTGGTACCTTTAAATCCTCCAGGGTCCGCCTGCCCTGAACAAGCGGCATGTGCTCCACAGAGAGCAAAGACATTCCTCAGTTAAGTAAGTCCGGACACTGGGACTGCAATCGGTAGGTTAAAAAATTCAGATTGCCGTGATTTTGCAATTGCCAGTCATAGAAAACACCTTTTAATTTTAACAATATTTGGTGGAAGGGGAATTAAAGTAAATAGTTATTTTAAAATTGGTAAAGTGCACTTTTCATTTTATTTATTTTTAAATAGAGTCTACAGCAATGAGCAACTGGGACAAAGCTCTACCGGAGCCTCTGTTAATCAGGGAAAGGTTATACCTTTTGTAGTCTTCGGACACTGAAGAGAAGAAGCATTCACGTTTAATTTGATAAGCAATACGGATGTACCAAGTAACTTACTGACAAAAGCCTACGTATTACTTCTGTTTAAGCTGTCACATACTACGATATGGCCATTGTTTATTGAGATGAGAACTCCAGACTTGGCCAACATCCTTTTGCGATTTTATCTCTTCATCTTAGTTTGTGTTTATGAACACATTTCATACCAATCAAATACAAAAGCCACAGAAACTCTTACAGTAAAGAAAACCATCAACACTCTTTTCTGTCATTTCCAAATCTTGTTACTCACACCCAGATGGTTGGGTTTGAGCTTTTGGCCTGAATTTGCTTATCCAGTCCCACTACAGCAGCAAGAGAAAACCTGCAAATAACGCCTTGTGGTGAAATCAATGATCCAGGGACTGCTGGAATGAGTGGAAGTTCTTCTGCTGGTCCTGAACTTGATTCAAATTTCACTATAAATTTACTTGCATGATATGCTTGCGGCGAAATTGGATACAGCTTAACTTCATTCAGATGTTGCACTTGTGTTTTTAGGCCAATTCACACAGTCATTTCAGTTGTAAGGGCAGTAGAGAACCTTATATGTAAATTGGGATTATAATTTGTAATATGCTGTGGTTGCTTTACATTTACATTCAATTAATTGCTTTTTTTTAAAATACATACTGAGTGGATAGGTAAAGAACTACAGTATATAGAAAAAAAAGACTATCACATGCCAATGCTACTCTTATAATTCTTGAATCAAATGAGATTGTTTTGCATTATGTTATCCTATTACATAGGATACGCATTAGCAAGCAAATCTGCTAAATCTTCTATAGAAATGTTTCTCCTAGGAAAGTGCCCAATCATCAAAGCTTATGCTTTTTGCAGGAAAACACTAGATCTGAATAAATATTTGGAAAATACGTTTATGTATTTTTACTAAAACAGCTGAAATGACTTGTTTTAACTTTCTGCTAAACGAAGTTGTATTTTATAAAAATAAATAATAGGTGTGACCAGCAGAGGTTAAAAAAAAAAAAAAAAAAAAAAAAAGTCCATCTCTTTTAAAGAACTGTTATATGAAAATAAAACCTCGGCTAACCATAACAAACCAGGGAAGTTTTAACATTCGAGAGAAAAGGTTGCCAAAGTTCAGAGGCAAGGGGATCTGTTATAAATTTACCTGTCCACAAATATCCGTCATTGCTGCATAATTACACCAGAAAAGGTGGTTTGGTTTTACAGATTAAACACAGGTTCTTGTGAAAATATGATATCTAAAAAAAAGATATCAAGCTCTTATTTAAAAGACTAATGTCAAAACAAAATATATCAATGAGTCTAATCTATTTTTTTTTAAAACAATTATTTTGGCTCATCAAAAGCAAGAGACAAAATAAGTCTCTTGCTCAATTCTATTAGATGTTGCAATTAGTTCATTTATTTTCATTTGCCTGTGAAACAACTCATGAAGCCCCTGTTTTTGATGGGGGCTTCCCATTCCTGCTGGCTTAGAAAAAGAAATAAAAAAGAGGCAGGGAAAAGGTAACTCCTTCCCGTGCACCAAACCAGCCTCCTCGTCTGGAGGTAACAAGCCTGTCCTAAGCAAGGCCAAAGGCCGAAATCACCACATCCTTTGCATGTTTTGGAACTCGTGCTACAAACAGGCAAAATAAATGTAAACAAAATCCCCAAATACCGTCTCAACACAGCGAAGCATAAAATATTTCCTATTTTTTGTGCTGTATCTGCATGCTGAGTGGCATTGTGCCTTTGCGAGCAAGGCTGGCGGCAGTGAGCCCGGGGCACAGAGCAAGGCAGCAAATGCCAACCTCTCCTCTCCTCTCCTCTCCTCTCCTCTCCTCTCCTCTCCTCTCCTCTCCTCTCCTCTCCTCTCCTCTCCTCTC
>JAWLRI010000216.1:790087-831529 GCA_034781795.1 Crypturellus tataupa
CCCCAAGTCGTTCTGTTGCAAAACACATAACTCAACTTTTTTTTTTTCTCTCATTTTTTATTCAACTTTCTGAATAACCTGCTGTGGAGGCAAGGAGGTGCATACATTTATCTCTTGGGGAGAGGAAACAGAAAAACTATCTTATCTGAATGTGAGGTTTTGGGTATCGATCACCCATCCACGTAGGATCATCATGGGAGACTGATATAACTGGAAGCTATATCAACCTTTAGAGGAGACTGGCCATGCCTGAAGCCAGCCTTGCTAAACTAGAAAAAACAAGGTGATATATGACATTCCTGAGACCAAAAGCCCAGTCCTAGAAGGAGTTTGAATCAATTGAGCTGTCAAAGGATTCCGTATTATTTCTAAATGATTCTCATCAACTACCTCTAGATTACATCAGGGGACATTTCAAATAATCTTAATAAGCTTCACTTCCAAGTCTAGATACATTCTCCACTCCAATCTTAATTTGTTGTTCGTTGAATTATTACTGCAGAAGTGAGCCTGAAACAGTCATTTTCCCACACCAGAATACTTTCTGCATGAATTTTCAAACCAAATATGTAAAGATAATTTTATTCTTCGGTGAATCCAGCAGACACTGCAAAGTTTGTTTCAAATTCCAAGTCTTAACAAGCATTTACTCTGCTGACTTAACAAATAAGAAACCTCCACTTCCTTGATCTTTTACAGTTCCAGGTCTTCATCTGTCTGACAGGTCTTGCAGAACTGTGGCAGACAGATGAAGAGGTGGTCGAGATGTACAGTGCAGTTGTACTTTTAACTCCCAGATTTTCCAGATATGTAAAAGGCTCAGATTTTACCTTAAGCCTTACAATGAACACACAAGGAAACTTGGTACTCACTCCCCAGTTCTTAAAAAACAGCAGATAGTTTGAGATATATTGAAATATTACCCTCTAGGATGAGCTGGGCAGAGCTGCATATTAAACCTCTTCTCTGCCCATTTTTAACCAGTTCTTCAGTTTTTAATCATATGAATCCGTAGGATCTATGGAGCATGAGGACAGGATGCAAACATCCTAAGTTGTTTACATAAGGATGCCATTTAAAAATTTCCTGTCACGAGCTTAAAACTTACTTAGACATCTGGCTGATTTCAGTGCTACCTCAGGATACACTTCTGAAAAAGTGACCACTGCCCTTCGCACAGAATGAGCATATTCACCCATCACAGCAGGCAGCAGCGTGGGAGCAGCTCTCCAACTCCCGGGGCAGGTCTCCAGTCCCAGCTGTCCTGCCCCTTGGAGCTCTCTCTCACTCTCCGAGCTCAGCAACTCTTCAGCAGCTCTAATTCCTACAGTAACATCCCCCTCGGTCTTCCCTTCTCTCGCCCTTAATCCCATACGTAGAGGGTCACACACTCAGTTTTTGCAGATTTATTCCACTCATTCCACACTGGTACTATTCTTTCACTTCAGGTTTGAATACCGGACTGGTTTATACAGGCTAGCCTGTGCCAGATCCATGCTCTCCCAGCCTCTGTTATTTTCAAGTGTCACTTCTTCTCAAGATCACCTAAAATTATAGCTTAGTCATTCGATACCTAACACCAACTTCACCATTACTAAATATTCATCCAAAGGTCATTAAAAATAAACTCATGGAGTTTCTTTAACATCTCAGAGGGGGTATGTGTGCTTGTATCATAAACTTTGTAAATGTGGAAATGTTCTCTTTTCCCATAAAATGGTACTTTGATATCAATATTTGAGAAGTAATTGCTATTCAACTATTTGGCTCCTAATCTTAGCTTTTGCTAACAGAAATAAGACATGACAATTTAACAACTTGACTATTCTCAAAGGCTCACTTGGTCATTCAGTAGGGACACTATTTTTCAAGACCTTAAACCTGGAATCAATATCTTGTGGGTTTACACCTGCATCCAGGCAAAACCTTAATGGTTTTATACTTGTCCCCTTGAAAGAGATTTCTCTCTCACACTTCTTCCAGATAATAATAATAAGAAAAATTTTACTGCATTTAACTTGGGCATATGAAAACAAAGCAACATTATTTTTCACTCCCATACAAAAAGGATAAGGGTAGGTTTTTAACTCTGTTGCTTAGGATCAAATGCAAACAGGTTTCTGTATTAATGATGCAATACTAACAAACCATAACACGCAGGGAAGATTTGTTTTCTCAAGAAACCAAAAGCAGTAGATAAAGCCTGGAGACCATACAGGAAACAAGTGCTTGCTTTAAATCTAATATTCTCTGCTCTGAGAAATACAGACTCAGAGACTAATTCCCCAGTACAGGCAGCACCTTTGGAACTGCACAAAGTTGCTAATCAAACCAATTTTACTGCTTGATTTCCAGCCAGTTTACATAACTGGCATGGTATAATACAGTCTACAGCGTAACATTGGCTGGTCTGGCCCTAAATCTCAGCAAAGAAGTTACTCCTGATGAAAGCAAAGTTTTTGCCTTGGACAGGATGCAAAACATGCCAAAACCAAACTGTGGGTGACTAAGATTCATGAAAAACTATTCGAGATGCAATAATTAGAGCAATCAATGCATTTTGATTATCTGATTACCACCTTTCGACTGCCAGTGGCAGAAATAACCTTCCGTAAAATCACAAACTCATTGAGATGAAATTGGAAGCAGATGGAAAGTTGTTTCTGTTGTTGACATTTCAGTTCCTGAATACCCTTTGAAAGCGTGTAGTGCTTCTGCATTATAGTGTAATTAGAATAAAGCAACAAAATCAATCTCTTTTCACTTCACAAATACAAAGATTATCATCCAAAAGGTCAGCCTGGCATATGACAAAAATATTGCTAACAAGTAGTGCATCGCATTCTAGATGTCCTTTTTCTGTCTTCTCAACATGTGCCATTGGGAGCAGATAATCCATTCAGAAAAGAACAATTTACAAAGAGATTTACTGGGGGTTTAGTAGGGGTAGATCAAATGGATTCAGACGGGTGAAGCCCATACACCTCAAACAGGAAGGGACTGATAAAAGCCCGATGAAGCTCACAATATAACACATGAACAAGCTTTGAAAGGCAGTAAGGCAGCTATCACACTTCTAGGTTCGTGCAAGCTCTTCTGTGTAGGGTCTTAAGGCTAGCATGAGTGGCTGTTGGATTTTGAACATAAAATTATTATATATAGATCTATCCTATTCTGATTGAAATGAGAAAAAAATGAGAAAAAGCATCTGTCTTGGAGAACATTAACATTGCTGTTGTTTTAAAATATCCCATGCCTCACTCAAAGAAACAAGTAACCCCTTTTCTCATACAGTTCATACTATAGTGCAGGCATGATTATTCGCTGGCTATAGAAGCTGTATAGATGCAGCATCTAAAGAGATTCAAGCACTCTGGGTTTTCAGCAGAACAGGCTGCCAGCCAGTTTTGTACTTCTCAGCAAACTCGAGCTGAGTTTCATGGTGCATTAGGCACATATATGGATTTTGAATGCAAACTCACGTATTCTTATGGGTGTCCATGTGAACAGAGTCCAAGTTTTCCCTTAAGATCACCACTTCTAATTCTGGAGTAGTCTTGGCAAGAAAGTATGTAAGAAGTGCATTATAAAATTCAGAGGAGCATCCTGAACCCCCTGTTTTCATATTCATTTATGTATAACAGCGCTATTAAAATGGTGATTAGATACATGATTTTGCATTCTGAGAGGTCTGGAACAGTCTTCTCCATGAACTGTGCAGACAAGTTATACAGAGGCTTCCTTACATTCTCAACACTTTAAGTAATCTCTGAGCTCCTTGCTTGCTGTAGAGACAGGCTGTGGGAAAACACTGTGTTTAGGAGCAATCCCGTTTCACTGAACTCTGTTTGATGTTACTCAGGCCCTGTAGGACCAGTGACTCCAGGTAGCAAATGCGAAGAGATGTGATTTGAGAACATGTACCGAAGTACTGAGATGAGGTATGATGTTGAAAATACTACACTGCAAAACAGCTGTTATTTCAATATGTAGCTATTTGTTTTCAAAATACACAGAATGGTAAAAATCCTTCTTTGAAAACATCCTTTAAATTCATCCTTCTCCTTCAAACAAGGCCATTAAAAAAATCATTCAATATAAAAAGATTTTAAAATCTAACCTTTTTTAATTGCTTATCCAATAGAATTGTTACTAGTTTGAGGGGCTTGGAAACACTTCTGAGCTCTTTCATCACATTTCTCTTTAGGAAACTTTGCACAGTAGAGAGAGCTAACACCATGACCCAAATGGTAAATATTTAAGCAAGGGATTGCTCCTCTTATCTCCTCCCGATAACATTGATTAATATATTAGTTATTTAAACAGCAACACAAAGAATCATTTTCTTTTGGCTGACTTGCATCTGTTACTTCGCTTGGAAGTAATGTAACTCTGTGCAGTATTTACTCTACAAGAAATAGCTACATTAACCAAACTGTGATAAGCACTAAACCGCTGTCAACACTATTATTCAACACAATACAAAATTGATATGAATGTTTTATATTTTTCTGCCTCTAATATCCTGACCAGAGCCAGGATATTTACCTGAACACTGCATTTTTACTTATTTATTTTTCCAGATTTTGGCTGTCTGGGCTGGGAGCAGTCACACTGTGCTGGTCACAGGTTGCAAAGAGATTCTCCAGGTGTGAAAATACAGGGAGGCAGGAAGAAGCTGTGACAGCCCTGAAGCAATACATGCCTGGCACTCGGGACTGGCACCTAGCTAAACTGGAAGGTCCATGAATTTGTTGGTTTTGCATTATTAATGAATTATTTTGCTTTATTATTGGATTCTTTTGCAAGAGTGTCCCTCAAATAATGTAGTTTTCCAGTTAAAGCAATACAGCTTTCACTGTAGCATTTATCTCTCTATAAAAGCCATTTTAACTAGAGTTTGTCCTCAGCTACATTGTGTTCTCTGAAAATCAAACAAGTTCCTGTAATCAGTGCAAGAAAATCTGTCCCTTGTTACCCGTGGTTGTACCAAGTACACACAGAATAACAGCATTCACATAGTTTGTATTTATATATATATATATATATATATATAGGTATGTATCTCTCATGCATATACATTGCAGACATCATCCCATTTTGAAAGACTTGCCCCTATTTATTTCTGCATATTTCTGCCCCTTTCTCCCTCACTGCCATAATATACCAAAGCCAGTAACGGTACTGAAGCAGGTCACAGTAGGCAAAGCTCCTTACATCCCTTAATATCATTTGTTTTCTAGGCAGAGACCATCACTTCGCTCTCCCTGGAGGACCTGCACAGGATACCCCTCCTTCAGCACCTCCTACCACCACCTGCAGCGCCCCTGCAAACAGCAGGGAACCCGTTTACGCAGCCAACACTTTGTGGCCCAGCGAGCAGCAGTGAAAACAGGCACTGAAGGAGCATAGCAATGTTTTTTTTTAAAGGTAAAGCAGAGGCCCTAAATCACATGCATGAATTTAAGCTTGAGCTGAACAGCTTTGCTGAGCCAAGGGTTTCTACAGGATGTACATTTAAGGACATAGCCAAAGCAAACAACAGCATAGCCTCGAGCAACAAGGCTAACATCCAAATCTCACTGCAACAGATGAGACCCTCTCCCATAGTCTCACGTCCAACTAGTCCCACTGGATCGGATCCCAGAATATTAAATGTAGTAATGAAATTAAAGGTAGCAATGAAATGACAATAACAAATACAAAGGCACACACCTCGACATGGATATACCCTAAATAATTTCAGTAAGTTATCGGATGAGAACACTGAGTAGTTGCACTTCTAGGTTTGGATTGGGCAATTCGTAATTGTCTTCCTTAGATGCCAAAACAATTTGTCAGAGAAGCAGAAACGGAGATGAGCTTTCCCACTGGCGAAATTTCCTACTTTTTTATTTCTAAATCAATCTTTTTGTAAAGCCATTCATAATTTACTGTTTATCTATTCAAAGAGCAATTAATGAAAGCAATGTATTTTTTTTATTCTGCAGTGCCCTGAGTGCCCAGTCTAATGTTCTGAGTAAATAAAATATAGATGATTTATGAATACAGAGGATATATTTTCTTTATTACTGATCACCATTAAAATGATTTTCTACCAATAAATTAACATTAAAATTACAATGGCCATATTTAAATTTTATTCACATATAACAGTAAAATAAATTAACTTATGATAAATTACATCTGAATTAAATGAAAATCATGTCCTATGCAAGCGCTTAGTAAAATTAGAGCATGCATGCTTACAGATAGCAAAAAACAAGCACTTGTTTTTTTTTTATGATGACTGTTATGGTCCTGTTTAGAAATACAAAAGCCATTTTACATAAAAGTAATCAACATACTTCTTCAGGGAGATTACCTAAGCAGAAATTAAAATTCCTCTCTGCTATAATACCCCAGGCATTTAAGGAATCAGTACACAATTTTTTTTTTTTTTTATATATACATATATTTCCCATTGTCTTTAAAAAAAGTACATTTGCACAGGCAGCTTCAGGTAGAAAATGTAAGGGAGAAGCTGAAAGCTAACATCAAGGTAAATCCTTCCGGCAGCAAAGGAGTCAGCTTCTCTATACCTGTTTGCACTGATGGAGCAGGTAGAGTTAAAATCAAAGTTTTTCACTGCTAAGCAAACATCGTTACTTACACTTGACCTATACAAGCAGAACTTGAGGCCACAGCCTCATTCTCAGTTTAGAAGAGGAGATGAAAGATGAAGTTCTGCTCTAGTTTTGCATTTTCTCCAAACTCTAGGAAAGACCTTAGAGGGAAGAGGATGCGCTCAAGAAGGCTGGATAAATTGCCGAGCATTATGTACAAATGGAGCCTCTCCGAGAGCAGCTTTGGTGAGGAAGGGGTAGACTCCTCTGGCGGCCAGGCCCAGGCCTGAGATTTCTCGAAGACAGATGCTGCTAATAAAAATGCACACAGATGTTCAAAACATAATTGAGAATGTCCTCTGGGCTCCTCCTAGAAGAGGCTGGATATACTCATAATCTCTAGCTCCCTTGGGTCTACCTCCTTCTTGCTGAACAGCAAAAAGAAAAAGAATTATCATCTCACAGGTGCCAGCAAGCTGGGATAACAAAAACACCAAGTTGCAACCCTCCCTGTACCTCTTTTGCTGACAGTTTTAATTACTGTATAGGTATAGTTATAGACCTATAGAGCAATTGTCCTTAATATTCAATTAAAGCTTGGATACGTGCACTCTAATGTGAATGTCCACATTAGCTTTACTATACAAAAGGGGGTGAATCCTTTGACCCATGTACCTACCTCCTACCTTTTTGTCTTTCTAAACTGGAAAAAGCTATTCAAATAATGAGATAATTTCATAAAACAGTTTTATGGTCAAGAGCTAAACATTGAAATATCTTTGAATAGATAAATGTCTTTGTTTTTCTTTTCTCTCTGGTTTTACCTGCCACGATTTTCACAGGTGAATAAGAGGTTTGGATTCCCTGGCAGATATTATCTTAGCAGTCGCAGGAGCTACCTGAATTAGTAACATTCAATTCATGTTTTTCAGCTTTTCTTTAAATCCTAAACAGCTAGAGACCTACATAAACTATGAAGCGTGAGGACAAAGTTTCTGGGGAACAAAGCAGATGCAACGCTGTGTATGAGCTTGTAGCATCTGCTTCTGAGCCTCTCTGATAAATGGAGGCTGCCACAGTTACTTGGCATAAAAATTATTAGCTAGCTTCCTTTAAAGCTATAAAGGGTCCTTGAAATTGGGACATCTGCCTCTACGGCATTGGTACAGCACTGTACAAAACACTGTACAAAAACAATACACAGAGTGACACACAGGTAGATCTTTCAAAGAAACACACACAAAAGCAGCACTGTGCACAATTAAGCATCCATATATTAAAGATGGTGAACATGTGAACAGAAATGCAACAGGCTTCCTAAAGAAGAAAATCTCCACGGTATTTCTTTCAAACTTCATTCAGGTATGAGTTCGAGTGCTACAAATGAAGATATTAAGATTAACGAGGATATGCTTTCTTGGAAAGGTTACAAAGCTGTGCCTTCCTGTGCTCTAGCTGCTTCAGAGCCAAAATTTTCAAGCCTGACTCTTGAAAATGGTTCCCAAGAGGGTTATTGGGAACACAAAAGGAGACGATGCCATCGATGGGCACAGGTCAAGCAGGTAGGGTGCAAGCAAGACCTGGAGGACCCTGAACTGCCTCCCCCCACTTGGCTTGTGGCTCCTTCGCTTGGGGTGAGCACATGGAGAGCGGGGGCCAGAAGTCCCTCACTTCTCCAAGAGGACGTCATAAAATTCCCTGCCTGAACCGGACGGGGAGAACAGGCCCGTGGGGATAGGGTCTCCCAGCCCTGTGCCAGAGGGCAGATGCAATAGCAGGCTCTGCCTGCCAGCTAACCCATCAGTCACATCACCCGAAGCACCAGATGATTTGCTTACAAAAGACCTTCCACTACTTTTTACTGCTGCCTTTCAGGGGTCGCTTGGCTTATGAATAACCAAGCCATTCATTGCACTCCATCTGTCACCGGCCACCAGCCACACTGTTTTATTGCAAACTCCAGACAAACTTGTTTGCTGTTGGTGGCCATAAATTGCCTTGATTTGTAACAGTTATTATGCAAGGGTAAAACTTGGCAGCAAAAAAAGACACATTAAACCACCTCTAATGCACTGATACTATCAGCCTTTAATAAAATCCTATAAGACAGAGCCCAGCCAAGCCCTTGTTTCCTTCTCTTCTATCTCTGTTCCCTGTGGTGTATGTGGTTGTCATACCTGCCCACTGATCACACATCTGATACGGAGCAGTCACAGAGAAATGTTCTGTAGTTGTGCGGGCAGCTGCAGGACGTTGGAGGAAAACAGGGTTTTGTTGGTTTGTCTAGAACATCAAAACATATTTGAACTGTGCTAGGGGAGGAAAAAAAATATCATCAGTTTTAGGCTCTAAAGACATAATCTGTGATGACTGAGCAACTTCATTATCCATCTACCAGACTCAGCGAACAGAATTTGATTCATCCTTACTCTATCCAAAAATTACAAAGAAGAGATAATAAACTAGTTGAAAACTGAACTAATTGGCCTCAGTCATGGCCATATTCTGCTTACTTTTCACTGTAAGAACAGAAATATCCATGTAATAGCATGAAGAATGCATGTGCAAACACAAGTCACCACAACGGCATTGCATTGTGATTAGAGAATAATTCGTGTTTTTTTGACAGTGAATTCAAACAGGAATGGCATTCACTAGCAAAGAGAAATCTTCAGCCTTTTAAATGTTGCAAAGGGGTGTGAGCAGCAAGGGGTGATGAAACATGACTCTGCAGGAGGTTAAGCGAATGTGGAAAAAAAGTGTTTGCTTGTCATGGAAACTCTCTTGAAAACAAAACAAAGTAAAATCAGATCAAACCATCCAACTCCGGTAACAAAAAGCTAAATAAACTCTGGGAAAACACTCATAAAGATAACTTTCCCCTTCTCTTTCTGCCTTGGTGAGCACAGCGCATTTACTCCATAAATGCCCAGCTGCTCCATCACACGGCGCATCTCACGGAACCAGAGCAGTATCCTCTGTGAGCACAGCGCTGGAGAGCACCAGGAGCACGGGTCTTTCAATAACAGGCAAGGGACAACAGCAAAGCAGGTCTCCGTAGTGTGGTGCGTGCTTAGAGGTGATTCTTTACTCGGTGTGATCACCTGCTGTGTGAAGGGTTCACAAGTGAGTCAGCCACCTAGGTGTCATGCAGAGTTAACTCCCACCATGAGACATGGGCAGAGTCAACTACTGCCCCAGCCACAAGCGCCCACCGCTTACGGGCCTCTGCTCCTGCCACTGAAGGGGCAAAGATGCCTGAGGAGAAATTACTGTTGCAAAAATATGAGATAGCGAATTAGAATTTAGTTTAAGTACTAAAATACTAACATTTTTTACCTTTATTTCCTCTGCTTACTGTTATTTTTGTGTTCTATCACCTGCCAAATGAACTCCATTAAAAATTGACTGGGGTTCATTTTGCAACAAAGGTTGGAATCTTCCGTTTTCTTTCTCCTTGAGCCAAAAAACGGAAAAGTGTTTTCATGCAGCCATTCCATTAGACCGTGAATGTTTAAGAAAAGCAAAGGAAATGGAAGGGGAACTTTTTGCCTCTTTTTTTTTTTTTTTTTTTTTTTTTTTGAGGCAGTTTAAAAACCAAAGATGTTGGAGGAAGCACCTGGCATTTGTTCCATCATTGTTTTTGAAGGCCTCCTTATTTTGGGACCAGGATGTGAATTTGCATCTTTCTCTAGTGGAGGAGTGCTCCAACCAGGAGGCTCCAGCTTTCTGGCTTCTGCTCCTCCATGCTCTTCAGAGCCAGTTCGGTGTGCATGGCAAGTACATGCAGGTGTTAACCTGGAGAGTGTTACAGTACCTTTCTAGTTGAAAAAATAAAACATGCACTTGCCAGTGAGTCACCCAAATTTCAGTCCCTACTGCAGTCAATGTAATTATTCACGCAAATTTTTAGTTGTGCAGTCTCCACTCTTGGAGATTTTCAAGATCTGACTGAGAAAAAAAAAAAAAAAAAAAAAAGGAAGTCCAGAGCAGCCTGGTCTGGCCTCACCGCTGACCCTGCTTGGAGTAGGCAAGACACCTCCTGAGGTCCCCTCAACCTGAATTATTCTGTGAAATTACAAGAACATGACATTTAACTTCAAGAATAAGACTTATTGGCTATTTGGGCATTCTGCCCTGAGTAATCAGGAACACAGATTCTTTAATGGGAAGAGGGAGTCTAACGTTCCTTAGTAAATGACTTTTTACTCACAGACTATTAGGAGTATGGATGAACACTCATTTTTCTTGTTCCAGCAGTTTTGTAACTATCACCCTGGACACTTCTCCCTGACATTGTCTGCAGAGTACAATTCAAGCCCGTAACACACTACAGGATGAATAAAATCACAGTTTCCAAAAATCTTATTATTAGCTAAAAGTGCTTTGGCCAGTTCTTCATCTGTCCCATGATCTCAGAGAGCATGGAGGAGCCACCTTCCTCATTCCAAGATCAGGAAATCTTGGCATATACTAGTATCCATGGCCAGCTACCACTCACCAAAGGAGTAAGACAGAGGGACCACTTCGGTTTCCCTGAATCCCCAGAGTTTTCTCCATACCTCAAAAGGGTCACATCAAACTCCTCCTTTCTTTAAAAAGGGAAGTCTCCAACTTAACAGGAATTTTATTAAAAAAATACACAGGAAAAATTATTTCTAATATCTTCAGAAAGCAAAAATTATGCTTTCTGAAGTAGGATTTTCGTGCTTATATTGTTTTAGAAAAGTTAGTTTAAAGAAAACAGTCAAAGAGAACGACAGCTAACTACTATTTTTTTCAAATAAATATTCTGAAGATGTCCTTTCTCAGTTATATTTCCACATGGCATAATAAAAGCAGGAATAATTCCTTAAAGAGTAGTATGTTTAAAAGGCAGTACTTCTAGAATTTGTGAAAAGAGAATATTAAGATGCTGCAAAATACATCAAAATTCGTCTTGCAATAGGTGAAATTATTTTACAGATGAAGCATGACTCTTCACTAAGCTTTCTGATTTGTACTTTCTATTGCAGCAGTGCAGCAGAGGTCTTGGGAATGAACTAATCTTTATTAGCAGCCCTTTAAACTCCCGTTTAAGTTACCTGCACTGAATTATTCAATAGCTTCACGCATTAACTGCTGAACTTTTCATGCTCTTTTACCACAACACTGTTCCACATTGGATCTTCTGGTTAGGTGAAACAAGTTAAATATAATTTGTAAAAGGTGTTTAATTCATGAAATATGCTTCATGAAAGTGCAGAGCTAAGCTAAGTAAAAAGAAATGAATAAATAAATAAATGGTAGAGGACCAAAATTTATATAAGAATTGAAATGCTGTGTGAACATTATTCAATGTAAATGCACTGAAGAGTGAAAGAAACGGTTGTTATACTGGAAGTAAGAAAATCTTGAATGCATACATTACCACGAGCAGTTTGGTCCTTCCTAAAAAAACTCTTCAACTTGCTCTCAGAAAATGGCAGTGCTAAACACTGTCAAATGGGAAGAATCCTGTGATTTTTTTTCCAGGAAATGTTAGAGTGTAAAGAATCACAAAAGTATGAAAACATGTTTGTCAACTTTAATGAATCACATAAAATTCAAACATAGCAGCAACTCACTCTAGGGAGGGAAGTGCCATATCTGGGGAGTCACTTGTATTTTCCTACCTCCATTTTCTGTAAAAGTCCATTACTAACAAATATAAGCTCAATAACAGGTCCAATATGGCTTTTTCTTTTTTAAAAAAAATTTATCTCGTGTGGTATTTCATTCTGGGATATGCACTCTTACCAAGCTGCCAGCTTCCTCACATAACCTGGAGTTATGCTCATCCACAAGTGTCTAGCCAATAACTCAAGAAGTTAAAGTTATTATTCTGGGTTTGGTCTCTCAGCCAAGAGTAGCAAGGGAGATACCAAGCTGTGGTGATGCTCTGTGTAACTTGGACTCCTTTGACATCAGGAATAGGACCAGAGCCAACATTTTTTGAAAAAGGCTGTCAAAAAGCCATCAGGAATTAATGATTTTTCAGCCACTATCAGCACTGCGTGCGTTTTAAGAGCTTGGCACTTGCTTTCCAGGGTGCTAGTTCTGATTAATGAACAGCTAGCTCCTGACATTATGCATTTTTTTTTCTGTTAAAACTGAATGCCTGATAGTAATGAACTGCTTGGATATTTAAAACCACAGTAAGTCCAAAATGGACCTAAGAAAATAAAAACCTATCAGAATGATCACATTGCTGTGGATGTAATAAGTTCTTCCATAAACAATCAATAATTCTCACCAGCAAGAACATTCTTTAATATCTTGGGGAAAGTATTTTCAGAATAATCTGGATATTTTTGATGTTTTCTCCCTTTCTCTTGAGGACACAACACCTCTTTGTTGAAGGTCTGCTAGGTGCTCTGCCTACTTGGATTCTCCTAAGCAGAGGGTATCGTAGTTGGCCCTTTCATGTTCATGGGAAGCTAGGAGCTCTGAAGCGCTCCAGCCAAGCCATCCTGCTCATGGTGAAAAGTGCTGTCACGCAGGAAGGTTTGGCAGTGAGACAGAGATCTTCCTCCCTTTCATGCAGATCTCTTCCTCCAAGTTTGCTGCGATGCCCAGCAGCCATCCCCTTAGTTACACATGTTGCCCCAGAGGGACACAACCTTTTCCTTTGGTTCCTACATACAGTAATGATCTTCACTACAGCTAGAAGCCCCCAAACCACACTTCTATTATCCACCAGCCAATCAACCAGTGGACAAAACCCCCACCCAGATGCCAATATTCGAAGTCTTGGGAAGGTAATTCATTAACTGCCACTCTCAAACTTTTGCAACTTTGGTCCCAGTCATGAAACTCTTCATTAACTCTTGCATAGCGTTTAACAGCAGTGAAGCACCGATACTAATTAATGACATCTCTCCTCTTCTGCTTTTTTCCACCTTCAGTTCTTCTAGCAGTACCTGCTGTTCTTTGCCCTGATAGTCTACTTTAACTTTGCCTTTTTGTCTTCCGCTTTGTATTCTTTTGTCCTTGAACTTGAAAACACTTTCAGGAATCTTAATATTAAGCAGAGGAGCAGCCCCTCTGAGGGCAAGGAACTGTTCCTTCCAATAGGGAAAGTAAATATTTACATAGAAATTACAGAGATTGTTCCTGAATTCACTGTTCACCACAGAGCCCATTTATTGCAAGAATGTTGTGCAAGTTCAGAATGAAAATTCAGGCCCAAGAAGTAGTTTTAACTGGTTCTTGGCAGGTATTCTCCTTAAGGAAAGCACTTTTTTTTATTTATATGCTTAAAGAGAAACTGCAGTTTAATACATAAAAGTAAAGGGAAAAATCTATAAGTCAAAATAAGAAATTCTCTCCTTCTACAAACTGGCATGGCAGCTTTTCTTCTGTGCTACAGCAATATCAATACTTAGAACACTTTAATTTTACTCTTTAATCACTTCAGCTATTCTTTTTAAAAAGAAATGGTTTAGAAAAGGTATTTAGAATCCTTATACGTAATGCCTACACAACAAAGCAATGATCATGTAACAAAAGAGACCTGCCTAAGTTTAACAAACTGCTAGATTTATTGGTTATGAATTCTTTAAGTCACTTCTCAGGCTAGCTGCTGATAATACAGAATGTGTGTGGATGCAAATCCTGCTGACTGCCCTCCAAGTCTCTTGCAAAACCACTGTGTTATGAAAGTTGCATGGACTGTGTTACTCTGTTCTCTATTACTCCCACCTACCATCACAGCATTTCACTAGCAGCAGTCCACAGTTCTACCTAACTCTTCTTTCCACTGAAGGCAAAAATCTCCATTACTGAAGTCTTAGGAGCTACTAAAGGAAGCCATTCAGGCACTTTAACAGGAGACAAGAAGTCACAGAAAGGAAGAAAACAAGGTCAACACGGGGATATGCCAAGTATTGGGTCCAAAAATGTTCACAGGCATTTCAGAGCAAAGTAGAGAAAGTGTTTCTGAAGTGCACGGCTCCCGTGGGAAAGATGGTAAATCCTCCAATCAGTTGTCAGCCTAATCAAGATGAATTCTGTCCAAAACCTTAGGAAATATTTATCTTTGTTCCTGTTACCATGTATGCCTAGCACTTTTTTTTTTTTATTATGAAAAAGAAGAGTTTCCCAGAGGTGGGGCATTAGGCCACAGATGCTGCAATACAGACTTTGTATTGTACTTCAAAAGAAGTTTCTTTATTGCTTTAGGTCTTTTCTGAAAAAAATAGCTTGTTTCTGGGTTAATTAAAATTGAAAGCATTTGCCAAAGAGAGTGGAACAACACACACTCAGAGCCTGTAGAAATTAGAGTGTTACACAGTATTTAATCAACTGGTGAAATAATTTGAATTCAACAAGGGCAAGAGGTGAGGATTTTTTTCCTTTTTCTTTTTTTCTTAAGCGATATTGATTCACATCCTTAAATTCCAGAATTAAATGGCTTTGAAATGAAATAGTCCGACTGCTTTGATTTTTATCATATACACTAAAATGGCTTTCATTACAAAGGTGATACCTGTACAATAGTCAAGTTGCAATGGAGAAGAGATGAAAGACGATTAATTTAAACAAGGTAACATTGAAAATGTTACATTACAACGGACCAAAATCATTATTCCACAAATAGTATGTCAGTTTTTGAACGGTCTTGATCCATACTCTGCAATCTGGGAGAAACATCCATCACAAAAAAAAACAGCATCACTACATTCAACCATTATTTCATTTGTGAATAGTCACATTCAAGCCCAACTCTTTATATTAAAGTTATTTCTATGTAGCATGCAACACCAGGATCAAAGGAATTTTAGCATCTATGTACATAAAGGAGGACACTATATCCATATAATAAAGCAGTATATGCACGTTAGTCACTCAATCTGTCTATTGGATGTGTGCCTTACAACACACACGCACATCTCAGTATCGCTGAGAGTCCCTTGCTTTTATTCGATGGCACAGTCACTCTGATCGACACGACTAACAGAAAAACGCTGGGTCCATCTGTCACGTACGTATCGTGTGTCCTCAGCTGCCTACTATAACGTGCGCCTGTTATGTACCATATAGCGTAGATACCCATATTCTTAACAGCTAACAGGCTTTCTCCCTCTAAATTAAACATGACATTTAAATATGATATATCTGGAGCCAGTGTACATACATGTACACAAAGCCCAAGCATAAAATTCGAATTTTTGATAAAGGTTGCAAATGCGTAACACTGAAGATCAAAGCAAGATGCCTACTGTTTTTTTTCTCCAGGAGGATTTTAGAGTTTTATATTCTCTCTCTCTTAGAGATAATAAAAGGGAAAAATACCCAGGGCAAAGACCAAGATTGTGGACTAGATGACCTCTAGAGGTCCCTTCCAACCTTAAGCATTCTATGATTCAATAATAGTGGGCTAAATAAGTGCAGTGAGCATAAGGTTATATCTTTCTGGAAGACATGCAGAAGCAGAAGAGAAGCTTTTACACCACTCTGCTCTTCCCTCCATAGAAGAGTGGACACAGAAATGAAGTTCTGTCTTTGCACAGGGTTTACCAGGTAAGCTAAGATGATTTTGCTTTAGAAGTTTCCTATTTAAGACAGGGGCAATGGGATAGCTACTAATGGAATCTCCTTGGAGCTGAATTCACTACTTGGTTATGGCCAGGACTGTCTTCAGTCACTCCAACAACTGCAGAAAAGTGGATTCTCATGACTTGCAAAATTCTCTGAACTCTAGTTTTTTCCCGTAGAAAGGAAATAAATATTAGAATAAATATTAGAAATTGCAAGCTTAACAGGAATAGCATTTTTAAGGACAACGGAGCAGCAGTACCCTTTGCACAGTAATTTCAGAATCCATTGCACAAACCAAAGGAAGGAATAGAACAAGTCACGTAACAAAACAAGAGTTTTAACAAAAGTAGAATTGAGTTATTTTAGAGGATGCAGTTTATCTGGAAGGTATCATTTTTAAAAACAGTATGAGAACAAGATCAAAGGCTTCTGGTGCCTGACACAGCCTTGCAGGTCACATCTGAACTGTCACTTAAAATTAGTGGAAGGAGCTTCACCTGTTTTACAGAGCCTGACCACTCAGTGGACTAGGCCCTTTGCTTTCAAAAGGCATTTGCGTGCAGGAATGGAGGAAGTTTATGCCATTTAATTTAATTACAGAAGCTCTTAAGGGAAGAATGGAAAGGCTCTACACTAGCAACGTTGCAGCAGAAAAGTAGAAGAGCCCAGAACCAAAATGCAAACAAACAGATCAAAAAAAATCAGTGCTCAAAATACCTTTGGGAAAAAAATCTTCAGGAAACTTAAACTAGAGATGCTTAGAAGGCTTATCATTAGATGTAGAAAGATGATTGATATCCTTTTAACAATAAATAGGGCATTTTTGCATTAGTACTGCATTAGTACCATGTTAGCAGCAGCTGCCTAATAACGATCTCAGTGCTTGGGTGCCTGAAATTGGTTTAAGGAATGGCACATCCTAATAGCCTAAATGTATTTATTAGAGCTTCTCTGTAGATATAAAGGTAAAGGAAATCCCTTATCTCCCTCTCACTACAGAAAGCAGTAAAATTAAGTATAGTTATTACCCAATACTTTCTTCTAACAAGCACAGAGATTTAAAGGCCAATCCACATTTTTTAGTCCTAGTAACTAAAACCAAGAACAGAGGAGATCAGAGGGAAGCTGAAAAGGTCAAATCCTCAGCTTAAGGTACACAGGCAACTTTGTGTAGCAAAAGAAGCTGTTTCAGCTTAATTAAGGCCATTTTTCAGGAAATGAGAAGGAAAAAAGGCACCTTGCCTGTGAAGTCTCCCAGCCTCTACCTCGTTTCTACCTCTAAACTCCAAGGGACCTGAGTGTGCTGTGCAGACCCTCCACAGAGCCCGTGCAGGGCCTCAGCAGCCGCTGGATGCTGCCTCTCTGGGGAAAGGAGCAACCTGCCAGTGCCTCCATCCTGGCGGTTTCCTCAGGGGAGCGCGGCGGGGAGGACGGCGCCAAGCAAGCTGGACTCAGTGCTCCACATCCACATCTGCCACTTGTGCTTATTACTGCCACCTGGTCCCCAATAAAAGAAAGGATTTAGAAGTGACTCTGTCAACATGCTCATAGTTGCCACTTTTCTTATAGGTGATTGCAATGCAGGTCAAAATGAAAAAGTTTTGTCCATAGTATCTAGGAAGGGAGAGACTGGTAAATTTGCAACTCCAGGGACATCCAAGCAGAGAGAAACCCAAGATTAGAAAGAGTTATCCTTCATAATGCATAGCTAATAAGCTTCACATAGCACCCCTTGCAGTCATTATGCTTTCACAGGGCATCTAAAAAGCCAAAACTACACTGCAAAGCCTCTTTTAAAAGGAAAAAGTGCTTTCCCATGCAGTCCCATGCGGTTACTTTGCTGTTGCATTTGTTTTGACTGGGAACCCCGTACAAGGCCAACTAAAGATCTATGTTATAGATGCTTAAAAACAATCAAAAAAAATACTACCTCATTTTTATTCTGCTTCATACTTCATAACCAAGACAATCTTTTGTTTTCTTAGAATAAGCTTAAATTACACCCATCTTTAAACTTGCTCTAGGTCAAAAACAAAGTAGATAAGTTGACAAAAGACATAGTTATTAGAATTGCTCTGGAATTAGTGGATGTATCATAGGAAAGCCCATCTTCCACCTTAGGGAGAGCAACTATATCCCAAAGCTGAGAGATTTTGTCAAGAGCAAAGGTCATCATGAGATCTGACTACCATGTGTTTCAGTGTAGGGACAAGTCTTCTTTTACAGTAATACAAGCTGTTCTACATTCCTTCCAGTAAGAGATAATGTAATTTGGACTTGTGAAAAGTCACTTGCCTGGGCCATATTTTATGAGCACCCATTACAATGTCATAACACAAATGAAAAGATCTAAAATATGTTGTAAAGCAGATTTAATCTGAAGCCATTCTTTGGCACTCCACCGGTGTAAATCAGGTCCAGTAAGTAGGAACGAGGTCTGCTAAATGCCTTGTAACTATGGCATGGACTGAATATTTGCTTTTAAGTGGTGGGACCACAATCACTCCATCATACTTTTCTATTGGAGAGATTAATCATTAGTATTGCACTAATAAATATCAACTTTAAGAGATATAATAACGACCTGTGTTGCAAATGCCAAATTATGAAATTTTCATATAAGGGTTCTTAACTTTTCTCCTAAATACATTCTTACCAAGTTTTCTTAATGTTTTGATTCTATGCTGGATGACTACATTTGCAGACAATGATATGACACCAACTTTCAGATTGCAAAGTCAGTAACTTGAAATCTGAAAGAGCTCAAATTGTCCAAAAATCATTAGCTATTTACAGCTAGTGGGTTCGCTTCCCTGCTGTGCCCACACACCTACAAACAATTCTTATAACAGTTATACGGTCATTAGAACAGTTGCTCTCTTGCTTACAGAGCTAACCACAAGTGTTTTGACAGTTACTTCCACAGCAGCTGCAGCTTAAAATCAATGACACAAAACTCAGACTAAAGCAAAAAGAGCAGGTTAGCCTGGATGTAACCACCACTTAGTCACAAGGCTGCTGACCGGGACGTTTTATGTGCGTAACATTCCTGGAACCTCTGTGGGAGCACCACAAAAATACACCTTGATGAAGTCCTTAACGCACATTACTCCATCAAGCATCACAAGACGACAGAGGAGCTCTATCATAACTGGGTGCCATCACTTCAGCTTTCCTTTAGAGTTGCTTTGCTTTTCCAGTTGGCATTTCACACACACTAGTAAGTAGGTAAGGCTGAAGTGCAGCATCCCATACCAGCTAAAGTAGTTGGTAAAGTAGCTGGGAAGCACACAGAGAATTAGCCTGAATGCAATTCTATTGCCAGTGGTTTGTTTGAACCCTACTGTGGGTTAAATGCAAATGAATTCAGTGATATTATGGCTTTCTAACTAATTCACCAGTCATCATGGGTATCATCTAACATCTAAAATAAGTTTATCAAAGACCAGAGCCATTACAGTTCAGCATCTTTTTTTTTTTTGGGGGGGTGGGGAGGGGGGCAGGGGGAGGAAAAAAACATTTCTTTAGTTTATCTATACAATTATTAACTAGGCTTAGAGGTCTATAAATGTTAGTGTAACTTCAAGGCACTTTACAAATTGATCCTTTTTAGCATCCCTCCAAGACTGGAAAGAATTACCTTTATTTAATGGAGAAGCGAGCTGCAGCACAGACACGGTGACTCATCTGCCAGATAAGTGCCCAGATACCATGGGGATGACACAGGAACACAGAACAGCGTGTCCAAAGCAGATCACACAAGGCACTACTGAGCTGCAGCTTGAGTTTCTAGTACATTAACTGCGTCTCCTTTCTATATTTAATCCCCTTCCTATATCTGTTTTTTTTTCACCATTTTCCCTGTCCATGCCACTCTGCTACTCAGTCACTTCCCTGTACATGTGTCTCTTCCATCTGGTTCTTTCTCTTATATATGATGCTTTCTTCCTCTGCTATCCAGTTATTTGTCTTGTACTGATGGTTCCCAGAAACTGGAAGCAGCTCCAGGTTCCTGCATCTTTTGAGTTTCTGCTTACAGAATCACAGACTCACAAACTGAGGTTGGAAGGGCCCTCGAGATCATCCAACCTCCCTGCTCCAGCAGGGCCACCTAGAACTCGTGGCACAGGGTGGCGTCCAGACGGATTTGGAAGATCTCCAGAGAAGGAGACTCCACAGCCTCTCTGGGCAGCCTGTTCCAGGGCTCTGTCACCCTCACACGAAAGAAGTTCTTCCTCATACAGAGATTAAACTCCCTGTGTTTCAAATTGCACCTGTTACTCCTTATCCTGTCACCAGCCATCATGGAGAAGAGCCTGGCCTCATCCTTTCTACATTCACTCCTCAGGTACTTGAACATGTTGTTCATATCTCCTCTCAGTCTTCTCTTCTCCAGACTAAATGGGCCCAGCTCACTTAGTCTTTCCTCATAAAGACAAATGCTCCAGTCCCTTAATCATCTTTGTGGCTCCATGCAGGACCCTCTCTAGAAGCTCCATGTCCCTCTTGTACTGGGCAGTCCAGAACTGCACCCAATATTCCAGGTGCGGCCTCACCAGAGCTGAGCAGAGGGGCAGGGTCACCTCTCCCAAACTGCTGGCAACGCTCCTCCTCATGCAGGTCAGGACCCCATTGGCCTTCTTGGCCACAAGGATCCAGGCACCTTTTCATCTTTGATGATCTTTAAGAAATAACACGGTGGAAAAGGTGATGCACAGAGTATAGGTTCTGCAGTTCTTTGCTCCTAAAGGACATCCATTTCCCACAAAACCTACAGGGATCCAAATCTCAAGCAAACTTTTGTCCATCAGCTTGCATTTGCTGCTTCCACAGGCAGCAGGCAACCTTAAATATCTTTTCTTTCTTTCATGTAGTCAAGAAATGCAGTATTTTCCAAACACTCCTGCTAAACTTACTATTCATTACTCATGCCACCTCCTGCACAGTCATTAATTAGACCAATTATACACATGGCTCAAATTCTGTATGTAAATAACCCAAAACCAGACAACGTTGAACAACAGAGTGACTGAGTCCTATCAAAGCCAGCAAGCCCTTTGCACACAAATGTTACGAGAAAACTGTCAGTGTTTATCTTTCCAAGTGGGTATTCTACAGCCTGAATTTAGGCACACAGTTGGGACGAAGGCTGAGGCCAGCCTGGAGAATGCATCCCAAGCGCTACATCACACCTTACAAAGGCTCATTTCACCAAATAACCCCATGTTGCCCCTTACTCCAACCATCCTAAACAGGGCCATCTCAATGGGCTTTCAGGACAGTCAGGAAGAGATTAGGGCCGGTTCCCTGGCTTTGTCTGGCCATGTTACTGCTCTTAAGATCTGATCATGCATCAGAACAGAAGTTCTGCATAATATAGACTTCCTAACTGAAATAGCTTGCTGCTACCTACTTCCATATCTGCACTTAAATTCTATAAAAGCATCCTGACACCCAGTGAAGAACAGGAGTGTAAATATATACTCAAAATATGGTAGGTTGTCAGCTTCAGATCTCTTGGCTCCTTAGCTGGAAAGTATTGCAATATCAGTAAGATCAAAACAAAACTGATGTTTAGATTTACTGTCTCCTTATACATTTTTGAAAGTGTTCTTCCTTCTGGATGCTGAATTCTTTAGAGCTCTGCAAGATGCCTTTGCCTCTTTGTGAAAATAACTGGCTGAAATATTACCGTAACACAGTTGTACATATGATTTCAGCAAATAAATATTATTGTGATCAACATGTCTTCCCTTTTCGGATAACTGCAATTCTTTCAGCATATGTTTTTAGTCCCATTTGACTTCAGAATGACCGTAGCTGTTACGAAATGAATTAACCACCATTCTCTAAGTAAGTAAGTGCCTTATTTTTCCCTTTTTCTTAACTATCCTATCCAACACTGGCTGGGGCAAGCTGGTACGGATCTTTGTTGTGCCCTTTCTCATAGGGCAGTTCCTAGGATCTCTGGATGCATACTGCAAAAGATTAAACATTAGACTAAGAAAACTGGTGCCCTGTGCTGGACACATGCATCAATAATAGGTGGGAACTTCTTTCCTGTGAGGATGACAGAGCCCTGGAACAGGCTGCCCAGAGAGGCTCTGGAGTCTCCTTCTCTGGAGATCTTCCAAACCCGCCTGGATGCCACCCTGTGCCTCGTGCTGTGGGTGTCCCTGCTGGAGCAGGCGGGTTGGACTGGACACATCTCGAGAGGTCCCTTCCAACCTCAACCACTGTGGGATTCTGTGTGAAAGCAATAAATACATCATCTACATCTATTGCACATCATCTCTATCACTATATATCACTAAACACTACTTGTAAAGCCAGAAATATATTAGGGCAGCAACACTATTAACTTACTCCTAAAACTTTTATTTAAACTTCAAATGGTAGTAACATCCAGCATGATAGCAGCAAAAAAAAAAGCATCTGTGAAACAATTATAAATTCATTTCAAAAACATCTATTGTATCACTATGAAAATGTTGCACCACTTCTTATTTTAAAATATCTCCCTGCAGTTTTGCATTTCATTACATTGCAGTGATAAAATCCCTTTCTGCAATAACAGTAATGGTTATTAGACTGTTATTTGGGCAGCAACTAATATAATGGTGTCATGGTTCTTAAATCAGGCTTCTAGAATGGTAAACAGTGCATAGCAATAACCCTTACATTCTCTCTCCACACAGTGTCAGGTTGTTACAGAAAAAAATCATGGAGATAAGCAGTAATGAAACAGCTTATATACACAGTCAGATATGCAACTAAAAGACTTAAGCAGAAAAAAATAAAAAAAAATCTACAGCCACAGCTTCCTTGTTACAGAGAGTAAAGCTAAAATGCTCCTCCTAAAGCAAACCCTGCCACCAGGCAGCCATCAGGTGATTTCACTGAACACTGGAAGCTGCCTTTTTCCTACAGCTCAGAAGGTTTGATCTGAACCCATTTGGAATTTGTGTTTGCTGGTGCAACTGCAATATTTCAACAATATTTCAGCTGAAACACGCTTTACATTCTTAAAGTCACCAACTGAGAGCAAGTGCTAGGTACGCAGACACTGAAATTAAAACCCTTCTAAGAGAAAAGGGAATCTATAGCTGAACTGCGATGCAGAGGTTGCAGCTGAATTTGTGTTCACTGACCAGCTGGGTTTAACATCACCCTCTCCCAAAGCCTCTTGGGTCCTGGAACAAAAACCAGCTTCTCAGTTCCACTACTGTACTTTCTCTTCCCATCTTGATTTTGATGGGGGAGAGCAGAAATACCTACTACGAAGCTACTTCAGCCTGGGCTCACACTGTGCCGTGATGCATGTGTGACAGGAAAGAGGTGGGAGGCAACGCAGCATGCAGCCTTGGCACCCAAGTGGACTCAGCGGGTGCAGGGTGTCACGCTGTCACTGCACCCCACACGGCTGGTGCCAGCACTGGCCAAGCCTCCACTCGGTGCTCTGTAAAACACACAGAGTGCCGTGAGCATCCACTACGGAGAAGCTGCCTAGTGTTGTCTAGCAGGACAGTGATTTTTCACTCATTCTTCTTAAGAGACAGGTAGTTCAAACCTGAGTTAGGAGAATCCCCTTGCAACTGATTCTGGATATAAACAGCTAAGGAAAAAGCAGAGAAAAGTACGTCACACTTGCAACCTAGGAAAAGAAATAATTCTGGATGCACAAAATTATTAGAGGGAGCTGTTCTTTCACAGGGAAACTTGGATCAAAATTAATCCTCTTGCCTTAAAATCTTTATGCAGATTAGGCAAATAATTCATTTAGAAAATAATTAATATCTTACAATATATGAGCATATCCAAGAAAGCAGTCTCCAAAAGCATTAAAATGAGACTTTTCAGTTGAAAGGGCTAAAATATTTGTTTGAATAATTGTGCCAGGCACAGTTCATGCAGAAGTTAGTTCTCTCATCTGCAATATACAACCCATCTAGAACCCAGGAGAGCTTAAACAGCAGTGATCTGGTTTCAAAAAATATACGAGATAGCAGAGGTGGCTATTTCCTACCGGCCACTTTTCCCCTCCTTTTTAACATGTTTTAACAGACAGCAAGAAGTTACTTTCCTGCTTGCACAACTGCCCTTAGCCCTAGGGACCGGACATGAGTGCGATTGCCAGTGCATGCTGTCAGCCTGTAGCACATTGGTCTTCCAGCAGTTAAAGTTCTCTAGGAATCCACATTCGGTAGGTTGAGTACTCTTACAAACTTTAACCTTTCAGTGCCGAGCGCTTTATTAGCAACTTATTTCCCCTCCTTTTTTTTCCCCAACAGTTGCAGGTTTCTCTCTTCCCATGTCATAATTCTAGTTGCGTTCTAAAGAGAGATTCTTAAACGAATTAGCTGTAGTTCCTTAAATACACCTAGTATCATTATTTGTGGAGTAGAAATATATTACGGTAGAAACACCAGGGAAACGGCAGTTGCTGTTTTTTCAGAAGAAAAAAATATACATAGTCATTTGGGAACATGCAGATGGTTTCCTGACAGAGAAATCTAGATTAATTTGCTATTCTGATTAAAAAAAAAAAATCTGTAACTTATCACCAGCAACTCCTCTGAATATCTCTTATAAGTCTGATTTTTGGCATATATTTCAAAAAGAGCTAGAGTAACAACTCAAAACCTACTTTGTTTTAATGCAAATTCCAAAATTCTGTCAAAAGGCTTCCCTTTGGCAACGAGCATTACAAGGATCATTACACTTTACAGAAATACGGATGCACCAAAAGGCAAAATGTGTTGCCAAGTATTCAAGCACCAGCTATTCAGTACCTTGAGAAAGACTGAAATAAAATGATACCCCGCTTTCTATAACCCCAAGAAGGACTATAAATAACGTTACCTGGTAGCACGTCAGTTGTCACCACTGATGTGCCTGAAAAAAAACAAATAATGACGGGTTTCAAAGCGGCTGCCTACTGCTCATCTCTCTCCAAGCTCCGCGTACGTTCGGATGAACTGCAGATGTGAATGAGAGTCACTTCATGCGCGAGCAGATTCCCCTGGATGCCAGGTCTGTAACGTGGTCCAAAATAAAACGGAGAAGCCTTTTTCCGTCCTCCCTGTGCCAAAAGTGAAATGTCAGATGTCCTCTAAAGCCACACGTCTCCAAGTCACCTAAAGCACCACAGCACCTCAAAAACAGATCAAACCTTAACGCAGGTTAAATTGCTATAAAGCATTTGGTAATCTGCCATCAGAATATCAGCTTGTAGATATATTTTTCTTTTCCTAACTGCGAGCTCCCTGACTGTTTCTTTTCAGGTTGTCTGAAAAGGCTTATATTTAGCACACGACCCTTTTCAACACCGGAATTACAGGAGAGATTTATGAAGACTTTAAAATTGAGAATTGCAGCCTGTCAGTTTGCCTTCGCACAGCTCAGAGCCCAGTTGTGAATTCCTGGAGGTGGGTGGGTGTGTGGGGGAGTTACAGCCTCTTTCTCCCTTCGCGCTCACGGGAAGGCATAGGCGGGAGGAAGGGATTACCACTTTTACAACATTAGGATTGATAGAAAAGGCAACTGTAATGTGCCTATTGCCACAAAACACGGTGGATCTCCCTCTACGGAGGGAGATCCACGTCACGGTGGCATTGCTCAGCCACCCAAGGTTTCCCCAAGCTGAAACACAATTTTAAACACCAGTGGTGATAATTGTGATATGTTTATATTTATTAAAACAAGAAATGGGTCAGAACTCATCAACTCCCGGATATTTTCATGATCCATTCAATTGGGGAAGTCTGGAAACATAGAAGCTTTTCCTGAGTGTGCAAAACAAAGGAGCATTTTAAGCATAAAACTCTAAATATGCTCAATAAAAAAAAATCTGTGCATAATTAACACAATCACATAAGAGGCACTTAAAAAAACATGCCTACTTTTAAAAGCCTTCTGAAGCACGGTGAATTTATCTCCTCACTTAGCATTGTCACTCCGGTATTTTCAAGACGACTCCATGCTTCATTGCATCAGAGGTCTTAAACTGTGCTTTTAATTACGGAGCTTCTTTTGTATTACTTCAAACTAGCAGATCAAGCCCTCATCAGATTCAACAGAAGGAGTCGAACTACTGATATTCAGAGTATAACTATGGTGCTGTTTATTTTTTTAATTTTAGCTACAGTAAGAAAAAATATCACTGAACTAGCTTACTTAGAGACACAGTGCACACTTCAGTGTTTAATATCTTGATAGCAAGGCCAGAACATCTTTTTGAAGGACATACCACATTTGTGAGGGCCCAGGGACCCAGGTAAAGCTCTCCTGGATCGCAGGCAGAATTTGGGCTTTTGTGACCAGGGATGATCTTCAGGGTGAGATCCACCTGATGAATGGGACAAGAGCATCTTTGCTATGAGGTTTGCTAGCCTAGTGAAGAAGCCTAGGAACTGGGCTCAGTGCAGGAGGAAGGCCAAAGAGGGTGTGAGAAGTGAAGAAAAGAGTGATACATCCAGCAGACAGTACGACAAGGCAGCTGGTCACACCACTGTAAGAAGTGTGACCAGGGACACATCTGAATTCCTGTATGTGAATGCATATACACCATGGGAGTTGAGAAGGATGAACCAGGAGCCTGTTTTCACCTGCACAGCCATGATGTCCTCCCAGTTGTGGGTGGGTTTGGGCAGCAAAAGAGCGCCCTGTAACGGATTGATTTAGGCTCTTTAGGAAGAACAGATTGGGAAGGTGAGGAAACGGGGGTGTGCTCAGCATAAATGCTACATGCACAGTTTGGTTACAAGATTGGCGACAAGCTGGTTAAGAGCTGATGGATCAGGATCAGAGAGGATGTACACCTACCCCCTTTGAGATCTCCTACAGACCCACAAAGCTTTTCTTGACCAAAAGAAAAAAAAACAGTCTCATGATTACAGGCTTAGTTTGACAAATCTCAGCACTCTTGCCACAAGGGAAATTTCAACTACTAAAATGTGTGGGAATGGCAACAAGATGGGATGCAAGCAATCAAAGACATATGGGCATCTTTAGGACAGTTTTTTGATGCAAATGCTGGACAGGTTAGCTAGAAGTTGTGCTCTGTTGGACTTGCTATTCGCAGCTAAGGAAGAGTATGTTGGGAATGAGGGGCTTGGCTACAGTGGACATGGACAGGTAGAGTTTAAGATCCTAAGGGACTGAGGAAGACAAGTCAATTCATGTACCATATATATGGATAGGAAGCAGCCAATGAATGAAGACAGTCAGCATGGATTTACTCTGAACAGGAGATGGGACCAGATGGCCTTCATAGGTCAATTTTAACTCAAATTATTCAAAGCTTCAATCATTATTTAGAATGATAATCACCCTAAAATCCTATTATTTTATTGCTGACATTATGGAGTTTGGATTTGGTTATATTTTACATTTTATTTTTAGGTGTTGTTTTGCCATTCAACTAAGACTTAGAAAAGGGGTGGGTGGAGCTATTATGTGTTGAGAAAATTTGCTTGGCAAACTAAACAGTTATATTATATGAAGATATAAAACATAAAACACTATTGTTATCCTCCTCATAAGGAATCCCTTTTTTTTTTTTTGGTCTAGACTGGTGAAAGTTGCACTTTTTAGTATGCTTTCTAAGTCATGGCGTGGGCCTAACTCATCACCGAGTTTGTCTAACGTTTGTAACTGTAGAGTTAAATGCAATACTGAGAAAACAGTGAATTACAAATCTAAGCCAAGATTTGGAGTGCCAATCTTATGCAAAGAAATGCATATACTAGATCTATATGCATCATCCATCATGAAAGCATTTTAAATGCAATCTACATGTAACATAGGGAATCTTTTTTCCTTGCTTTATATAAAACATTTAGGATCAAGCTGCTGCTTTCAACTAGGCTGATCTAGATTGGATAGTAAGGTTGCTGTTCTGTAAGATAATGAATGTATTCTCAAAGCTTTCCTCTGAATCAAAAGTGCCAGGACTATCTAAAGCAAACCAACAGAAACTTACTTTGCCTTTGCAAATTAATTCATAATTGTTAAATGGACATCTTCATGCCCAAGATCTTTTGCTGCACTAATTGTTGCCTGGCTATTTGTAGCCAGCATTGAGCTGGCATAAAAGCTGCAAAAATATGGCTTCACTTAACATTCAGATTAATACAATATGCCACATGCAGACCCAATTCACGTTTCTAGAATATCTAGGGCACTCAGATTTACTATCAATGAATAGGTACTCCCAGTCAATATTTTCATGTTAAAAGTGCAAACCTGTCTCAAGTAATAGGGGTTACTTCCCCCATAATTATTTGCAAGCAATTTACAGGAACTATAATCTCTGGCTTCACCAAATAGAGAGAAAGGGGGGTCTCAAAAACTGAGAAATCCATCCTGTCCATCTATGTATGCAAGCACCCACATTACTTACCTCAGGTTTTAAACCACAAAGAAAATTGAAGGGCTCAGAGCTAATCAAGAAAACAGCAAACCAACATCAGAAATGTACTGGTCTCGTCCCTATTTCTCTGCCATTCGCATGTACCCATGTAAACTGTGTGTCCTCCAGGCCAACCTTTCTCCTAGCTCTAATGACAAGAGTCTGGCTAAATTTATCCAACAATTAGCCAGGAGAAGAGCTAAACCTAGGGGCTCAGTCAAAATTCTCAAAGCTAGGTCTGATTTTTTAAACAATATTCTCTATTACGGACACAATTTTATTAGGCTTGGTCAAGCCAGGAGTCATTTAAGTTCAATAGGTTACGGTGTATAGGGATATGGGCTACAGAATGGACCTCCTAAGAAAAAAGAAATCCAGAGGAATTCACTGCATTGCTGTCAAAAAAAAAGTTCAATTTGGTCATGTCTTACAGCAAACTCAGAGATTGTATTTCAAAGCTTTTCAGTACTAGGTAGGACAAGACTCAGATGCCTTTTTTTCTGGGCCTTAAAAAAAGCCCAAACCCTCCAACTATTGGTATAAGCATCTAAAGCAACTCAGACATTAAAGAGGCTCTTGAAATATTGAAATAGACAGCTAGTAAAAGAAGCTCTGTTCCATCTGAAATGGTAATGTGTACGTGCCAACCTGTCAAATGAGCCTTGTTACCTTTCAGATGGAGCGGGGTTAATTCATTCGTTACCTATTGCCAAAAACTTCAACACTTAAATGTAAAAATATGCAAGCTCCCAGGGCTACAAAGAAATTTTTACAGATAGTTTAGATAGTTTTCCCGGAGAACCCACAAATAAGTGGGATGTTCAAAGTTCTTTCCATCTCAGACCAGAGAGACTAGGAAAAGACAGAAGCAGGGGAAAAAGGTTTAACGGAACACACTTGCATATGGTCAGCTTTTTTTTTTTCATTAAAAGAGAATACTAAGTTTCAGAAACGGCTTAACAACCTTTAAGAAACAAGATTGGAGAGCAGATCCTGAAGGCTCTGGTCTTACTGGAAATGCAGGCTTTTTCTTCTTCCCTCTCTAATGAAAAGAAACAGCAAAACTCCTACTTCACATATCCCCTTTTATTTTGCCTTCCAACGAACACATTTCTGTTCATTTCCAGAACGGAGGGACCTGCTGGGAAAGCACTTCCTTTCCTACTCAAACCAACTTTCAGCCTGAACCCCTGTGAAGAGATCACTAAATGCACTTTTCCCTATTCAAACGTTCTGGTCATATTACACTAATTTGAGAACGTAATGTAGGGTTTTATCTCCACTAGAGACAAGTGGCATAACCTCAGAAGAGACATACATTAAATGATGGCTCACAATGGTCTTATGATAAAGGTAATGCACTGGGAGGTGAGCGATCAAGGTACAATTTATAAGTCTTTAATAGCCCTGCTAGGTTTTGGGCAAATCCTTTTCCCTCTGTCACAGTTTTTGTAAGAAGGCACGGAAAATCCTCCCTTCTCCTGCCAGTCTCATCTGCTCAGCATCCTGTGATACAGTTACAATACAAGCAAATGTAGCAATAGCAAGTGCAGCTTCAGTTCATTTACAGAGGATACTTTCAAGTTTATTCTTTTTTGTTGGTTTTTTTGTTTGTTTGTTTGTTTTTGGCTCTACACAATCTGTAGGATTGGAGCACTGGAACGGTCTCTACATAGGCTTAAGATCAGTACTCTCACTCCTTTGGGAATGTTTTTGTACTGAGTACAACCATGCATACACTGAAAATTCAGGCCAAAAAAATATTTTTTTCAAATGTTACATCATTGAGAATTTTATTCTTTGATAACATGAGATAGGAACTTAAAAAAAAAAAAAAAAAGCCTGTTTCCATGAAGGATGTCATTCATGATGCTTTCATTAGGAGAAGTCAAAACCATAAAACCGAAGGCTCACTTATATAAACAACCAATATTTACGATTCAGGGAAATTGCACACAGTATCCCAGATGCCTCTTCTAGCCATGTAATCAGAAGCAGGTTTCTTAGGATCATAAAGCAGGCAGTGATTAATTTACAGTAGGACCTGTATTTACAAGCATGCCCTTCAGCAAGCAGATAGTCTGCAGCACAGGTTTTTCTAAAGGTTGTTCAATCTTGGTATCTGAATAAATAAATTAGACTGCTAATGGATGAAGTACACAGAATTAAATCCATTTCTAGATACCCTGTCCCCTCTTTAGCAAAGAAAAGTGTTATAGGTTGACCAGCATTATAACTAATCTGCCCAGAGGAGCCATGCTAGCTCTCTCCATTTTCTCTCCTCTTATCCCTTTCCATGTAATTTACCTACAAACAAACATTTTTAAACACCTGGAGTGACAGCTCCTTCCTGTATCTGCCAGCCCCCTGCTTACGACAGTCACTCCAGATAGGAGAAGGAAAAGAAAGGGAGGTGCTTGACTTTGGAAGAGGGAAGGATTTTTCTTCTGTGCCCCAAGCGAAGTAGTTTTACAGCACAGAAACCTCAGGAGAATTAACAGGATCTGGGAGCCACAGGCCAAAGTACTGAGATCCATCATGGCTGATTTTCTGTCATCATCAATTAATCTGATTTAAAATATACTGCCTTTCACACTTAACTAATCCATAAGTCTGAAAAGACTGAGTATAAAGGCATTTTGAAAACTTGAAGAGTTGGATATATTAAAAGGAAATCTTAAAGAGGTCAGATATTCAAAATCATACTTCTAATTGTCCACAAAATCCATGCAAACAGAACAAAACTCCAACTCTTTACTCCATACTTTACCACCAAATTTACTCTCCATCACATTGATCATCCTCATGATTCTCCATACCATGAATCTGTTATACCGGAGAAGACAACAGAGGAAGTTGATGGTTTAAAATCAGATACTTGTAGTAAGTTTTCTTTTTCAGATTTCATTATATTCATTCTGCAAATAAGCAGAGGTTTCTGTTTTAGGAAAAACATAATTATAAAACTTTCCTAAATATCAGAACCTCGTCATAAAACTCAGAAAACCAATGTGCTAGCGAGGATGATATGAAATCCTTAACTCTTGGGGCAGAGGAGAAGTAAAAACACGGTTTCTGGTAGGCAGGTTAAGGTAGCCCACCTGCATCTCTCGAGATGAAGAAGATACAACGCGAAGGCACAGGCCCCGCTTCCCCCTAAATGGGGATGCTGTAACAACACAGCTCTACCTGGGATGTGGGAGAGCCAAGGGAGAGGGGAGGTGCCGAAAGGAGGTGCCTTTCCTACTACTCCACTCGTCTTCCTCACACAAACATGCCAGCTGATCACATACATCCAATATTTTTGTTTACTCAGGATTTTGCATAAATATGAAGTACTGAGAGGAAAAAAATCATATCCACTCACATGCCTTTTCCTGTGTTCATGATAAATGGCATGCCATACTGGGTTAAACAAACATGCTACTGCGAGAACAAGTAGGCTGACATTTGATTCCTGAACCCAGGAATACTTGCTTAGTCTCTACAGTCACCATATCACACAAGAGTTTCATGGAAGAGTTTCATGGTCTGAATCTCTGGTTTGCCTATTGTATCCAATAGCTGGAGGTGGGATGCTAGACAAGATATTCAATTAGTAGCAGGGTCTAACATCCCTCAAGTCTCCTCACTGTATGGACCAGCTTCTTATTGCCCCAGCTCAGATCTGAACGGGTGGCACTGTGGCTGAAGATGTCAGTCTTGCTGAGGAGCTTGCCTACATTTGGGCCAAGAGAATGTGACTGAAACAAAAGTCTTTCAAAGAGTCATGGAATCCTTAAGGTCGGAAGGGACCTCTAGAGATCATCTAGTCCAACCCTCCTGCACACACAGGGTCACCTAGAGCACGTGGCACAGGACTGTGTCCAAGGAGACTCCACAACCTCTCTGGGCAGCCTGTTCCAGGGCTCTGTCACCATCCATGTCAAGAAATTTTTCCTTAAGTTTGTGTAGAACTTTTGGTGCATCAGTGTGTGGTCATTTCCTCCAGTCCTATCAGTGGCCACCACTGAAAAGGGTCTGGGTCCATCCTGCTCAATCCCTTCCTTGAGGTATTTATAGACACTGCTTAGATCCCCTCTCAACCTTCTCTTCTTCATGCTGAACAGACCCAGCTCCCAGCCTCAGCCTTTCTTTGCAGAAAACGCAGAAATCAAGGCCTCGGCAGTTCCAGTGTTCCTAATATACAAGGCTTCAGCACACCTGCAGCGCTTGTTCCCACACTACTTCCACTGGTTGCTCAGCTCAGTTTACACCTTCATGAAAATGTATACCCAAAATAAAGGCCATTGCTCTGTATCTCTTATCTTCTGTGTTTCAAAACCCAAGCTTGTTTCACATTCCTGCATTATAGCAGGAATAACTCCCCATGCCAGCAGCTTGTTCTGGAAAATTAGGGACCAGCAGTTGAAATGCTCCCTCAAGACTGGGGACACCCAGCTTCAGTTTCTACATCAATTTGGAGCACATTTCACTCATTTTCCAGGGTATTTTCCAACCCTTTCCACCCGCCAACACACCCAGAGGCTCCATGTGTTGTTCTGAAGTGGGGGGCTCTCTCATCCCACCCTGCTGGAGCTGCTACATGTCATGTAAAACTCCTTGAGACTTCTGTAAGAGCACGACGGATGACTTGTGTGTACACTTATATTGTCCAAGAGCTGGGAAGTAATCTAACCACTGCACGTGTTGTTTCTCTCCATTTCAATAAGCATCCAGAGAGTATTACAAACAAGGGCAACTCCCTCAGTAGAGACCAAGGGAAGATTTCCCACAGCCTGCAAAACAGCCCGACAGATGCATTGCTCCAAACCCTTGCCCTGATGCTTCCCATTGGGCATACGGGAGAATTGAACTTAACACCCCCTGGGGCATCCTCTCAGCTCCCAAAGGTGATGATAGATTTCAATTCCAGCTGTTAAAGGCACTCAGAAGTGAAATACTCTTCCCTTGCAACCAGACATCAAAGGAAATATGGGGTTCAACCCAAAAGAAACTTCTCCCACAGCTTTCCACTTTCATAAGTAAACAAGCATACCAGCAAGCCATCACAAAAATCCACATGACCGCAGGTTTATTTGCAGGACTCTCACCCACCAAATATCCTGAATGACATGTCAAAATGCGATGTGAGGTCAAGACACAGCCCTCAGAAGCAGAAGAAAAGTTGAACTGTCAAACTGATTTTCTCCAAATGTTTCACATTTATCTCTTCGACTAGTATTGCAACATATTTTAAGCATAAATATGTAGGCAGAATCATAAGCAACATAACTATGAAAGAAACAGACCTAAAATGGTTTAACTGTGGTGGCTGAGAAATTCAGGGGAACTGAATTTCCCCTTAACATTTGTGTTATTTTTGTAGACCCAACATACTTACAGACAATCAGGGATACCCCAGGATAATCGCAGAACTACAGAACGCAGCCTAGTAGGACAACCCAGTGGAAAACAGCTTTGCATGCTCACATACTGCTTGTACTTTGCTTGCCCATATAGTGCTTTTACATTTTGAGCAGAAATGATCCATTCATGGCTGTATACTCACCTGTGTAAGAGTAGCTGACGGGAGCTTTAATACCCACCCATCATGTAAGGTAACACTATCAAGCAAGATTAAGTGTGTAATGTCCACGGCAGCTGTCACTCTCCCCTGTCAGATGCAAAGATCTTTTTATACTTTTGTCTATGCACATAGCAGTGCACTGTCTACATTTACTGAATTCTTATGAATGATACCTATACACCTCAGATACCTTGGCTTTATTTTAAAAGGTTGCTTCCTAATTGTGAAGTAAGAATAAGATAGATTTAACAGCTGTGCACATGGCTTTCCAGACAGGCTGAAAAGGTTTTACTCTGTCTGCTGTAGAGCTGTGCTCAGGGCTCCTGGATTATGGAGGGAGTTAGGGAGATTAATCAGGAAAAAAACATGCCATTGCTTGTATTTGGAGGTGATGGGAGACTTCTAGGATGAGACAACTGATTTCTGATTGTAGTGTGGCTTTCTGATATTTCAAATACTAAAGAGAAAACACTGCTAACACTGTCTTGAAAAATCTAAAACATAATGCACACTAACCTTCAAATAAATTTCCAGAAGAGATGAGTTACCGAAGGTTTTATGAAACATTTCTTCCCCCTCAGAGAATAGATAACACTATCCAGATGTAGTACAAAAATAAAAATTGACAAAAGCAACAATAAATGCGACCCAGCTAGTCCTGTGCTAGAAGTAGGTCTACTTGGCTAATCCCAAACAGGGCTAGATTTACTCCGGAGCTGGAGAAATAGCACAGATGCAGGCATCTCACTTTCTGCCTTGCCTCTGCAAAGTTTTCCATTTTTTGGCATGCAGTTAATCTTGGTATAAACATATTTACCAAGTGTATATTTTTGTCCATCTTTTCTCCCTTCCAGCTGTCCTTTCCAGAGAAAATTCATCTTGCTACAGTAGTTCGAACAAAGACCTGTTAGTCCTTCTCTTCCTAAGAGATAGACACTTGCCATTATTTTCAGTTTTACCCTTTAACAATTCTAGAGTTGTACATTACAGCCTTCCTTTCCCTCATAAAAAAAATCAAAGCTTAATTCTTTTCTCAAGAACCATCTAAGAAAACAAATCACGGAAGCCTTTTCTTCTACAAAGACTTCTTCTTCTTTCATATTTCGGATCAGTAACTGAGAGCTGCTAATTCCGAAGTGATGAAAACAACTGATGCACAAGAGCTGCCTGGATGTGGATCAGACTCTTCCTTGAAGATTTATTCCTATTGTGGAGGTTGTTTTAAATACTCTTACAGTTCACACTTGTACTACCTAATCCACCTTCCTGTACCACCTACACACCTGCAGGAACGTCCCTTTTGGTGACACTCTGGATTGTCAAGGGCTCACTCAATACCACAACTGGAATCCACTAATTTTCAGAGCACAATAATTTTGCTTTTTGTGGCAAATCATTTTCATAAAACAAATTTGCAACTGCACAAGAATTGGACTAACACCCTCTTCGCTATTTTATTTCCAAATGACAACAATTTCTGCTTCTATTTTTTGGTATTTTCCTAAGTCTTCTATAAGTCACCAGAACACCTACATCACAGGACCCGTTACTTCTGATTTAAGCAGAGCCAGCGTCCTGCCATGTCTGCCAGCTCTCCTGGTCTAAAAGACTATGAAACACTTGAGATAAATGAAGCCCTATGTCCTCCTTCCTAATTGAAAGTCTCTTCAGGCTCACTGTGTGATTTCCTGGGCTCATTTACTACATAGGAGATGGCACATGCATTGTAGAACCTCATTATTTTATCATCATAAAGATAACTTCTCACAAGATTTAGACTTTAAGTGATATCTCTCTCCAGATTAAAACAGGTTCTAAATTAAAATGCTCATTAGGCATTCAGAATAGAGAAGCAGAGCTACAGCTAGATAGGTAATCATAGCTCTTGCCATGACATAAGTATCACTTATTTTGGTCATATATGATGCCTTGGAAAATACCACACAATTTCTTCTTCTCTGGAAATAAGTGCTTTCCTGTCCTTCAGTTAGAGGCTTCTAACTTGTTCTTCTCTGCTTCTTCTGAAGGGCATCAGTTTGGCCTGAGGACCTTGCTCTCCTTGCAGGTTTCAAGGAGGCTATGAAGAAGCTTCTAATGTCAAGATGAACACAAGATATTCTTCCCTAGAGCTCAAATGAAGCCCATCCTGACACATGAAGAGCTTATAATCCTCTGAACCACCACTTTGTAGCAGTATGTGCTAGTAGCTTAGCCCAGCCTTGCCTTCTCCTACACACAAAGTCGCCAAAGTGAAATGTCCCACTGATTTTCAGCAGGGTAATCCCTGAAGTTTAACTTTCTGCTTAATCTGCACTTTTGTGACTGCAAGGTTTCTGCTCAAGAACACCTTGATAGGGGAGGACATTGATTACAAAGCAAAGGACTTGCACTCAGACAATAAATCAAAGACCAAAATTTGAGGCAGAGAAGTTCTTCCTGACTGATTGGTAAAATTAAGAGCTACAAACAGTAACAACCTCTTGTGTCAACTCACCAGCTCCCCTGCCTTCTCCCGTCAGAGTGAGCTTTAATGGTCTGGCTGTACATATCTCATTCAGCCAACATCTCCTCTATCAGCCCCCATGGTAATATATTTTTCTCGTTTATTTATATTATGTTAGTATCTTAAAGTTTTAGTTGACTCAGACACATTTTATGCTTCATCACCAATTCTTATGGTGGAATAAAGAGTGTTCGCCTCCATTCTCCCCCCTGCCATATCAATATCCACAGGCATAAAGCAGCACATATATCCTCTCTTTTTCCATTGCTGGCAGTAATTACACTTAGTCAATCTTACATTCACTTAAGAATTTAGAGACTGAGTAATTTTCTAGAAGTGGCTTTAAACTGTAAAGACTCAAGGAATTCTCCCTCAGCATGACAGTGAAGTAGCTGTCTCTGCCCAGCTTCCAAATGTCTCTGTTAGCTTGGGGAATTAATTGTTAAAAATAATCACGAGTTGAAGACAGACCTCTGACTGGACCTTTCTGTATATATTCTTTGTTCTCCTAGGATTTCCTCTGGTGAGAAAGGTGGCAATCAGGAGATAATTGCAGTATGATAGCACATTATTCATACATAGCAGGGATCCTTTGGACTACAGCTGCCAAAAATGGAAAGGCATGAAGCTTCCAGCTCTCCCTCCCCTGAAAGGGCCTTAGCTACTTGTACCATTCCTACATTTTTTTTTCTTGGAGTGTAGTGAGGGGAAGGGGAGCATACAAATACGACACAAGCCAAAGGCGGCCATTCCTTTCCTTCCTCTAGGATTGCTGAGCCTTGAAGCTTTTAATCACTGCACTCAGACACAGACTCATTCACCTTGTGTTTTGCTTCTATTTTTGTACTATTAAATAAGCTTAAGAAAAACTTTGTTTTTCAGATTTCTTTTGTCTGAGGGGACAGGAGGATTTATCCCTCCAGGATAATTTAGAGCTTGAAATTTCAATGAAAACAGCCCATCAGTATGGGCAGAGGTAAAACCAGAGGCAGGTGAGGAACACACATGGGTAAACCATAGTTACCAGAAGGGTTAAATCACAAGATTTGTTTCTATAAACCCTTATTTCAAGATGTCTATAAATCCTCCTTTTGAAACCATACAGTGTGAAAAGAAAATGCTGCCCTCAAGCACAGCAGTGTAATAGGAAGTAAAATTCAGATGCCTACAGTTATTTCAAGAAATGAAACCTAGTTAAGAGCACAAGCGGCTTCGATTCTGCTTATTTTTAGTAACAAAGGTCCTGTATGCAAAGCAATTGCCTACAGCCAGTTCATCTGGGTCAAAGTGAGCTGCTAGATACAGTTAGTTTTTTCTGTAGAAGGGGAAAGGGCAACTGTTTGACACTAAGGGTTTAAGGTTTTGTTTTTTTGGTTTATAGTTCTGACCCAAAAGCCAGTCACTTCACATAATAAGCCTCTAGCATGGCATAATAAGACAGCATTGAGATGGCACAACTTGTGAAGAAATAAGAGGTACATGTGAGATCAGAGAGCGGGCAAGCTACAGCTTCACAGGGAAAAGGCAGACAGAAGCACAAGTAACATGCACAAGTGACAGCCATCCTTGGTGATCCTCACAGAGCACGTGCAATCTCAGCCAACGGAGAACTTCTCATCTCTGATTCTTCAGGCCTGTGTTAGTCAGAAAGGGCAGACAAACCTTTTATGCATAGATATACACAAGACATCAGGAGCAACTCCTGCCTATAGCTGCAGCCCTGCAAACAGACCTGCAAATAAGCAACCTTCATCTTAAGGGTGCTTCTGAAGGTAGGACAGCAACATGCCCAAATGTGTTCAGAGCAAATGAGCAAGTGCAGTCTGTATTTCTGCATATCCTTACCAGAACTAAAATACTGTTTCTCCTCAGTGGGAGCTTTCCATTTTTGCTATAGAGGAATCCCAGGAAATACAGATTGAACATAATATTTAAGCATCATAGCAGAGACATATGGAGAGAGGGAGTGTTACTTTAGATGCTGCTTTTTTTTTTTTAACTAGACAAATACAGCAGCTGTTTTAAAACAGTTCACTGGTTCTAAATACTGAAAATAGTTTTTCCTGAACCTTGAGCACTCGGAAGGCATTCTCTACTTCTCCCTTCAGCATGCGTCACCCACTTATTTCTATGGATGGAACTAATAAAACATGTAATATTAAAAATTAGCAATAAAACAGTTCTGTGCTTCTGAAGCCAAAGTTAATTCCCAGAGCAGGTTTTGAATTAGTCAAGAAACAAGAGAATTTAGCCATCTGACACTGTACTCTGGACATGTAGACTTTTATTTAGGAACAGGACAGCATAGAAATGTCTGTATGACAGATGGTAGTCATTACCACCTCACATGCTTCTGGAAAGCACTTTGCACATGATACATGAATATAAATGGAAGGGGCTAAATGTAGGAAAGACAACAATGACTAGTACAGGCAAATTAAGGCTGTGGACACAGCTTTTGCCCCCCAAAAGCTAGTAGATAAATGTACTCCTTACTTACATAGGGGAGTAGGAAGGAGAACTCCATACGCCAGGCAACAAGGAGAGCCACACTTGTGTGCTGCTATAAAACTCCAAGTGCCAGGAGTAGGAGGAAACTGAACAGAAGCAGCAAACCTGAGATATACCAGATGAAAAAACTAGATTAGTCCAGTGAGAATAGCCAAAAAAGCGGATCAATAGCAAGATGCTGTATTGAGGAAGAAGTTTGAATAGTGAATTATCCATGCCTTTGCAGTCATAAAGGCTGCAAAGATAAGAATCAAAAAATCTTTAAATAAAGAATGCACTACTATTTACTAAACTGGGCAGAAGATATTCACCATTTCTGCTAGCTTGATAAGGGTAGGCAAAAATTTTCCAATGAGAATTAAAGGCCAAATTGGAGATGAGCACATTGGCTTATCAGGGTGCATAGCTGCTTTAATAAATACCATAAAATATATACTAAAAAGTCTGTAGTAAAGGCCCTGTGGGCTGTTGTGGCACAAAGGGGCTGTCAGAGTGCACCCAGCCCCTGGCAGATGGCTACAGCTGCTTACCCAAGTAAAGATCGCAAGAACAGGGATGCACCTGGGCCCCCATTTTGCCTGTGTGCATCAGCAGCGCGGTTTGGCCTGAGAGCTGCTCCGCACTGGATGGATGAAGCACAGCACCACATCCTGGCACGTCTGCTGCAGGGCAGCAGCCTTCAGGGGAAAACATATCTGCTGGAGGCAATAGCTGGAGTCAGGGCTGCTCAGCCTGCCTGTCGTGGCCCCGGTGACAGCAGTGTCGCTGAACCAGGTACAGATACCCCTCCTGATCGTGGGCATCGCGGCTCCCTTCGGAGCACACCAGCCTGCCTGCTGGACTGGCCCTGCACACAAATTCAGACATCTCATTACGATCCATCAATGAGCACAGTAAGCCTGACAGCCTACATCTTCCAAGAGGACAGTTTTGCTTTGAAAAGTGATATAGCCATCAGCTCTGCCGCCAAGGGCTGGCCTGGGCTCACATGGGGATTGCTTACCACTGTCCCCCGCTCCGTGGCTCCCAAGTCTCTTCCCCTGCTTCAGGTCCACCTCACCTTCTCATGAAACAGCCGCTGAACTGTCAGAAAGTGCCATGCTGAGGGAAAATGAAATCACTTCCAATTTGCCCAAGCACAGGCTGTAAATTAAGGCAGTTCAGGGACACAGAGGTTTATCTGAAAGAACAAGAGAGCGTCTGGGGACAGGAACTGCTAGAGCCAGTGCAAAGAAAGCTATCCCCAGCAGTTACCTGCAGCCTTGAAAGAATAAGATTGCTGTTCTTAACAGGCCAAGATTCAGAAGAAATAGAATTAAGCAGAAATTCCCTTTTGTCCCCTTAAAGTAAAGGCCACAAACATAATCTGACTATGAAGCATTATTATTATTCAAATACATGACTTTTGTAACAAATTGGATACTGCCAACATGCTAGCAGCTACACAGGAATTAAATGCTATAAGCCACTCCAAATTGTTTTATGTCCTACATCTTTTAAAGCTAACAAAATAGAGGAAAAAATCCTACTGTTGGTGAGAGCTGGTGTTCTACATGGCATGGACATCCAGATCCCAGATGGCTCTTCGAACTCACATGAAGGCCAAGGCTTCTCCCTCCACCCACCCTTCAAGGTGGCTTTTGGTAGCAAAGTTTCCTTGAGTTATTCCCACTCTGCATCTCGGTTGACCCCCTCGCCATTACACAGCACCTGCCTCACTGTGGGCAGTCACACTACGATCAAGGTCAAGAAAGTGTTTATGAAAAAAGGCGGAGCATTGCTGCCAATACTGATCTTGCCTAGCATATTCACCGAATGCTCTCCAATTTTAGGAAAACGGGATAGTGAAGTCAAGTAGCATGATCAGGCAACTCAATTCCAGTGCTTTATAAGTAGTCCTCAAGTAGATACAATATGCCACGTGAAATCAATCTTGAAGTGAAATCCTAGCCCAATTCAAACCAGTGGCAAATTGCCTTTGACTTCAGGGCCAAGAGTTCACCCTTACTTTACAAACCTTTTTTGATACCTTAGAAGTTGACCTGCATGGATTGCCTTTTCAGTCAAGGGAAAAACAAGAATGTTCAGGCATGGAATAAAAGGGGGTGTTCGGATAATTCTGATTTCAACACTAAGAAAATACAGCAATGAAAGAATAGAAAATTCCCTTTCTTATGTGCATTGGTGTAATATTGTTTGAGGTTCTCTCTTTCCTAAGGAGATATTTGGAAGAAAAAATGTCATGTTCTGCCGCGGCGCAAAAGCTCTCGAGACTCCTTGC
>JAWLRI010000216.1:848785-871424 GCA_034781795.1 Crypturellus tataupa
GTCATCCATTACAGATTCTGGGAGCCCGTGGCCAGAGCAGCCTGCGGGGACGGTGTCCCTGGACAGGTCATTACAGCCTCCCAGAGCATAGGTGGTCATCATTAAAATGTTGGCTATAATCTTTGTAACTTAAATCTCTATTAGGCTCTCCTGAGTTTTAGGAAGAAAGGAGCTGCAAGGCTTTTATGCTGTCTCAAAACAGCGTTCGCTTTCTGACTTCCCCTCTAGCAGTGGATTTCTGAAACCCGTGAGAACCCCTGGCAGCTTGACTAGCCTGAAGGGATTGTAAAATCACAAGCTTGAGGAGTTAACAAGCTCTTCAGAAAGTTCTTGGATATGCACCTAAAGATTAAGTTTAATATGGGATTTAGCTTGGAAAGCCTAATCAGGAGTAGAGTTAAGTTAGAGCTTAATTCTTACAAAATCCAACTATGCTGGGCAATGTCTTACAAGAAGAGCTACACCAGGAGCTAATGGGCCATGTGCAGGTGGGCAGCTGATCTCAAGGCAACCCATGGAGAGGATGCAAAAACTAGGAACTAGTTCCCAAGATTTGGACCAAGATCTGTGGGAAAAAGGTGTGTTTGTTCCACTGATGTCAGCTGTGGACGAGCTGGGGTACCTTATGGACGAGCTCCCTGTGGGAGACAAAGTTCAGATTACCTCACCCAGTGATGGATTCACTTTTGGGCATCTCCCAGAGCAGAAATTCCTGAACACGCGGGAACTGGGTGGCAAAAGCCACCACTACGTTAAGGATGGGGCAGCGTGGTGCTCTGCTGAAGCTAATGAGCCCTGGCAAGAGGTTCCATTTCTGAAGAAACCAAGTGATGTAGGTAAAACTTCAACAGAATTATCGTCCAGAAAGTTTAGCCTGGCAAAAAGAAGAAGTGACTCTAATTAATTAGTAAGTTTGAGCAAAGTATCATGTGCTCAGTTTCCTGTCATATGACCTTTATTAACTTCAACACATTTTCCCCAAGAAAAACCTTCAAAGCTGACACCCTCATGAATCTCAGCGAAGGGAATATGAAGATGCACCCCGACTTATGCCCCTCACTTCCTCTCCAAACACTGCTCTAGCACAGCTTTTGAGTGCAGTGTCATCAACCTTCTTTCATGCCATCCTTACACTGGTCAAGCCCTTGTCTTTAATGTGCCTCTGATTAAAGCAATGTAAATGAGGGTTCAGCAAGATCCAGGAGCTTTTTCAATACAATATGCTATTAAAATAACATTCACTTAGTGTTGAAGAATTAATTCTAAGAGGGGCTTGGTAGGACGTGGACACAGAAAAAAAGCTCAGCAATGATCCCTTACACTCCCCACTTCATTAGTGCTGCATGTGAACTAGCATTCATGAATAAACCACTGCTCACAGTCCATAGCTCATGAAGAATCACCACTAACAATTCTCAACTGTGAGGAATCCAACATGAGATCCCTAATAAATCAGCTGTTCCTGTGAAGGAGACTTGGGCACAGAGTCATGTGCAGACACAAAACCAGCACAGTGGATCCCAGCTTTCTGACTGAGCTTCTAATTCAGCTCATATGCAGGGGCACAGCTCTAGTGATTGGACAGGGTGACTGTTCACAACCACACAAGAAATTTAGCTCTGTGTTTTATGCCTGTCCTTTTTTTTTTCATCTTCCAATATCAAAACAAAAAGTAAAAATGCAAACATGCATTTTTTCAGCATAAAGCTCTACCCTGCAGTTGGCTATGAATGTGTGTGGAAATGCTTCATGCCATTAAATAATGCCTTTTTCCTCCGTTCCACAATACAGCAGCAGAGAAGTTTGTTGCACAAAATTGTAGCGTATTGGAGATTGACATTTTGCATGCAAAAATTCACAAGGGAAAAATAGCTCACAAATATAAGTATGACAGAGCTCCATGTCTTTACTGCAGCTCATCAACCCCTCTTCTGAGGACATGCTTACTAAAACGCTATGGGAATATCCAGGGGGAACGTGGAGACACACCAGATGCTGGCAGAGCTCATGCCTCATGTAAGGCCACGTCTGAAGAGTTGCTGGAGCCGTCCCGCTTCCACACTAGCACGTGCTCAAACAAAGCTCCACAGACATGAGCCTATTCTGGCCCAGGACAAATTCCAGCAGTAAAGTGATGGCTCTGTTCAAGGCATAATCAGTTATTTTGTGCTCAGGGAGATCTTGGAGAAAGTCACTGGGACGCATGATCTACAGATCTGTTTTAGCACCGTTCAGCTGTTCACCTCTAAGCACACTGATTTTTGTGATAATAATAAATAAATCCTTTTTTTTTTTTTTTTTTTCTCTCCTCCTATCTTGCAGCAACGGTGCCAGAAGACAGTGTAACTAAAATGCAGACTATTAACCACATGACAGAGTCCATTTCTGCTGCGTTCAGAGCCCTCCTGGATACCACATGCAGAGTGAGTGATTCTTAGTTCTGTCTGGAGCAGTATGCCCTCTTCTGAAATTCTGCTTTGAAGTTTTAAACACCAGCTAGAGAGACAGATGTGATCAAAGCAGCAAACTATAGGATTTTAACCTACATTTTTTACTTAGATTTTACCTAGATTTTAACAAATAAATAAAACCCCAGTAAGTGTTCCAGAAGCTCCATGAAAAGGCCGCTGCACAGGGAGGGAGGAAGCCTATATGACATCCATCAGGTACAGGCTACCTGGAGCAGCTGATGCCACTGAGGCCTCTGGTTCTTTCCAAAGCCCGCGCGTGTAAGGAGCTGTACATTATCCCTCCCCTCCATCTCCACATTTTGCAGCTTTTTAGAAATGATGCTGCTACAGCACAGTGACCAAGCAAGAGAAGGGCACATGTGAAAGTGCTAAGTGCTGTGCTCCTTCCCAAGTGAAACAGATTCCCAAGTCTCAGCATCCCTTACGCCTACGCCCCTTCCTAGCACCATAAAATACTTACTGTTCAAATTTTACATATATACATAGCCCTTGTTGGAGCAGTGGCCCTCGGTACTCCACCCCTCCGTGCTGGCAGAGCTCACGGGGAGAAGCGCCCGGGTGCTGCTGCGCACGTGGCCTGGTTGCAGGAGCACGAGGCACGGTGCAGCGCCACGCGCTTCCTCGGGGCTTGTGCACTTCGGCACTGCTTCCAGTGTCAAGCAACACGGGCACATTGGGCAGGTGCTTGCTATATTTGGTATGAAATAACCTCTTTTCACTGGTGGCCACTGACAGAAGTAGAGGAAACGACCACAAACTGAAGCATCAAAAGTTCCAGAGGAACTTAAGGAAAAACTTCCTGACAGTGAGGGTGACAGAGCACTGGAACAGGCTGCCCAGAGGGGTTGTGGAGTCTCCTTCCCTGGAGATCTTCAAGACCTGCTTGGATGCTGCCCTGTGCCACGTGCTCTAGGTGGCCCTGCGTGTGCAGGGGGGTTGGACTAGGTGACCTCTAGAGGTCCCTTCCAACCCTAAGGATTCTATTCTATGAAAGAGTCAGGGCTCAGTGAGCAGCTATTCCACTTTTAATTTTCTCCTCATAATTAAATGCCTGTTTAACTGAAGGAAAATTCCAGCTTTGTTCTGAAGACCTCACTGTCCCCTTCTGATTCCTCTCATTAGGAGCTCTTTTAATACCCAGAACTGAGGATTCACAAGGGCTAACCGATCTTCACAAAATACCTGTGACATAAGGAAATAGGATGTATGATTTTTGGATGAAGAGAAATTAAGCACAGATAATTAAGGTAAAAGTATCAGTGACTTTTGGGTGCACAAAGATCATCTCTCAGTTAACAAGTTCCCTTATTGTGGTCAAGGCTCTGGCCTAGCAGAAAAGCTGACCACGGGGGCTTGCGGGCTCCTCAAAACTCCTGGAGTGAAACTCTGGCTGCCTTGGATTTGGCACATTTCACTGTGTAGGATGCCCACAATATGAGGGAAAAAAGGACTGTTGCATCAAGTCCTCAATGAATCATTTAAAAGCAAATTTAACACAGTGCAACCCAAATGTCCACGCAGAAATAACAAGTAAAGCAAAGATGGTCTTTTAAAACGCTCATGGGAAAGCTGCAGAAGGCAAAGGCTATAGAAGGAAGGGTGGCAGAAAAGCTCCAGTATCAAATTGTGGTGTATTTAGTGTGCTAAAAGCTGCCTGTTACGCAGTGCCTTGTGCCATCATTACTCAGTCGCTCCCACCTGAGCACTGTCATCGCAGGACACCAGAGAGGCGCAGGGGCCTCTAACAACAATTCTGGTTTCCTTTAGTCATGCCCTACTTTCCTTTTTATTTCCATTCTCAGAAAGCCAGTGCCTGCCGTTTCACATAGCTAATTCAAACATATATTCAGATAAGATTCTCCTGTAATATGAAGGTATTCAGCACAAGGAATGAAACTGTCCTACCAGTGAAGTCAGTGGAAAAAATTAAATTTAATTTCAGACAGCATTTTATGCAATTTTCTGGGGTTGCCCTTGGCAAGATGGATTTGATCATTGTTAGAGACTGACACATACTCTTAAGCTTCCTCCTAGACTTTTCCGGAACGCATGAAAATCCATTAAAAAAAAAAAACTCTTCATGAGTGAGTGTATGTTATGCAACATGCAGCCTCCCCCGGTGCCTCTCATGTGACCTCTGGCTGGAAAAGGCAGCGGGGTCAGCAGCCCGGTCAGAGCCCCGCTCTCCAGCTCCGAACAACCTCCCTCTCCCTTGACCTGGGCAGCTGCAGGGGAAAGCCTGGGCCACGTCACTGACGTCCGCCTTATCGGCCTAATGGCCATTCCGCCACCTATAGCGTAATCCTGTCTCGCTCGCTGCCTAGGAGGTTAACAGCAGATAGACACCACGGTCTGTTAAATAGAAAACATTCCTCACAGAAATTTGCTGTATTTGTTATCTCCCCCACGCAGAGAGTGAAGGGAGCCTGGAGAGCGCTGATAAGAAAGATTGGGTGCCATAAGTGAATGGGGAGATGCTGAGCCCAGTCTTCAAACCCTGTCCCCTACACCAAACAATTTGGTGTGCAGATAAGGTATTTCTGTGGTGGCCATTCAAAGGCAGGATGCTTCCTTACTCTTCTTTTTCAGGGAGGATAGAGAAGAAAATTGAGGAACCTTTGAGGAAGATGTGGACTGAATACAAAGCATAGGGGCAAAAGCAAAGATACTGTTCCTACCATCACTACCTTTTAGCACAGATCTCATCCCTAAAAATAAGCATATTAATCACTTGTTTGCCATTTCACGACAAACTTAAATGCTCATTTCCTGAAAATACCATTCATTTCCAGTGGTGTGAGAAAGGATTTTGTAAAGTTCAATTATGCATTTCATAAAGACTCTTATCATATATTCTGAAGAGTTTCACACATGTCCTCTAATCACCATACGTAATTTCCTGAGCCCTGCTCAGAGCCCTGAAGTGCAGGATCAGATTGTGCTCTCTGCTCTACTCACTCACTGCGTTCGAAGCAGGGAGCAAAGTCTGACTAGTCTGCCTATGACACCTGAACAGCGGCCTTCCTCCGAAATGGTGAAGTACCCATGCCAAGGCATTTCAGAGCCTTGTTTTCCCACACAAGTATCCAGATCTTCAGCAGGGAAAATGCACCAAAACCAATGGATCCACAACAATTCTGAGCAGCAGAGGAGCTGAACGAAGATCTTAGCATGAATACCTAAGAGCAGGTACTACTTCTAGCATCTATAAAAACTCTTTTAAGCACAAACTACCATCAGATCTGTAAAGACTCTCTCTCTGTGCCTCTGAAGCTGCCTCAATGCCTTTACAAAATAAGTGATTTTGCACACTCAGGCTTCTGAAACACCTGTTTGCTCTGCATTTATTGCTTTCTTTATTGCTCTCAAGACCATATGATCAGATCTGAATTTGCACCTTCATTCTCCGCTATTTACAGATACCCAAACTGCAGCCTTGCTGCTTCCTGTTGAAGTCAGCAAATTCAGGAGTGTGGATGTAGCCAGCCTGGTAGGGATGTGTGAACACCCACAGGAAGCGGATATTCCTTAGCCAAAGGCAGCCCTCATCTTGTGAAATCCCTGTATCACGTGGAGCTCCACTGACTATAAATAAGGAAGCTATTCATAAGCGTAAGAATGCACAAGGGTAAAGCAAGCTCCCAGGGTAGAAAAGAAAATATTCTGTAGAAGTAGAAAATACTTTGAAGACAGAAGTTGGTGCTTTGGAGGTGATTAACCTCCAAAGAGCCCAAGTTTCTAGTTAGAACCGCAGTCACCTGCCTTAGACTGCATGTGTTCAGAAATATCCCTGTCTGCACTTCCTCGTCTTCAACAGTCTGTTGAACATAATCTGCTTCTTTCACATTTATTTTCAGTTCCACTTTCTGTCTTATGCGGATGGACTCCTTTATCCATTCTTGTAGATCTTGTCTGTTTTGCATAGAGAAAAAAGTAAGATCCAGGAAGCTGAAATGATTCAGTTGTGTTATTTCTTCTATCTTCTCCTTTTGCTTCTGAAACCTTCCCATTTCTGGAATTAAAAAAAATCTCACTCTTCAGTATTTTCTTTTTTTTCCTGTACAATCGAAAAGTCTGAATTTGGCTGAAGAGTTTCTAAAATCAAAACATGTTTTGTGGCCAATAACAAAGGATTCACTTGGGATGCAGAAAACACACGCAGTGACAGGGAGAAAAGAGTTATTGAAGTGTTTTTCAGTGGTCAAATTCTTTGTCCAGGGATGGAAATGGCCAGGAGAGATGTCACAGGCCAAATGTCTGAGCTGGAAGGCCCCATCAGGGCACCTCATCCGCTCTCAAGGTGGACCCTGCGGCCACCGGGCTCTTCTGTGTGCTTGTTCACAGTAGGGTTCTGAGGGTTTTTTTTTCTTTTTTCTTAATGAACTTGTAAAAATGAGGTTTGTTTCACTCAGTACACTGCCCACTAATTTGAGAGAGCACCATGAACCATGACAGCAGTGTATAACAAGGTCTGGTGCATGACTTATAATAATACAAATAATAATAATATGATGAGCCTGCCAAAACCGAAAATTGTTATTTTTCAGGGATGAAAAATGGACTGATTTTCTAATGGATCTGGGCAATCCCCAGGGGATTAAGCCTAAGTGCACGAAGATCTTAGAAGTGAGAGTTTTCTGAAAGAGAAGAAAAAATAAAATGTTCTGGCTAAGATTTCTTCATATCTTGTTGTGTTCTTGTTGCTACAGAAAGACGCAGATGCTCTGTATGTTTACCGTATTTACTAATGCTTCCCAGCCCCTTGGGAATGCTCTAGAAGGTGGACGATGACCTTAGAAGTGATAAAAACAAATATTTTCAAAGCATAAAGCTCCAAGTAGGGAAATGCTGTGCCTCTGAAGCCTGCAGCATCGTGGTCATTCAGGAACAGCCAGGTCCTTTCAGGCTATTCTTTGTCTATCATGCTGTTATTTATTGATACATTTTTCCAGGGATTAATTTGCATCTCTGGAGGTAGGGAATTGCTTGTGTTTTCATAACAACAATAACAACAAAAAAAATGGTTTTGCTTTCTTGCAAAACTCTGCAGGGCGTTTTGCATGAAAGCCTATTCACAGAGAGAACCTGCAGGCAGCCTTCTAATCTCAGGAGCAACGTCGGTCTTTCAATTATTTCACTGCTAAACAGGAAATTAATGTTCAGAGCTTCAGGAGTTTTATCTGTTTCTTGCAAGAACTGTGCTTTTCTTGTGAAAATAACAAATGAGTTCCTTTTTGGTACGTGGCATAGGTGGAATTTGTTGAAATCATGTGGATTGCTGGGGAAGAAAGGGGTCACCTTATGTTTTGCTAAGTGCAAGTGAAATATCCCTTGCTTGAGAGCAGAACCATCCAAACCGAGGTGGACTGAGCCAAGCAGCATCTGAACTCATCCTTTCTGCCTGTAGAGGAAGATCGACTGAGCTGAGTCTTTGCTTCGGGGCCAACGGAATGAGACAAAACCTGCCATTCTGATCTCTGGTACAGAGCATGAAGAAAGAGATGGCCTAAAAGGGGCTCCTCGTTGAATGAGCATTGCACATACATGCCAAGTAGATGTCTTCCAGATGAAAATCCACCAAGAGGGTGGGCGTCTCCAACACCCACTCAGCTCGTGGTGCTACTGCAGGGTTCCTGCTACCTTCAGAGTGCTCCGTGGAGTGGGAAAGCTGTATCCCATCATGTCTCTCACAGGAACATCACTCACAGGAATCTCCTCGGTTGGTTTTCTGCCTTATCCTGTGTGCTCTGCTTTTCCAGCACGTACCACGGGAATGTCTTTGGGCAGCATTTCAAAGCTCTCCTTCCTGCAGCTCAGCCGCAGAGGAGAAGGTTGAGTTTCTTCACGGCAGCAAACCCCCACCTAGCTGAAACGACTGCTAGGAGTGGGTGGCAGCCCCCTACTCCAAACAAGGTGGGTGGTTTGGAGCTCCCCTCTTGCTACGATTGCCTTCTTGCTGCTCAGCTCTGTTATCCAGAGGAGAAGGCTTCGGACAAAACCACGTCAAGGCCCCACGCGGCCTCGCACATGAAAGCAACCAGATCCAGCTGCAAGCAGCCACTGAGGGTCCCTGGTGTTTCAGGTCCATGAGCAATTCAGTGTGAAGAGTGAGTCTCTCAGTACTTTTACCCCACCTTGCCTTGCTGCTGTATTAATATCAAATGTACACTGCTATTTGAAGCTGGCACACCTGTGCCTTTCCCCTCCTCACTGACACAGCAGGGATTTTACCACCAGTTCCAGAGAGGCCTCGCTAAAACCCATGAGCTCCTGAAGCTATCACAGCAATTCAAGGAAGCTTCACCTTTAAGGATAACCATTTTCACTGAAGTTTTAAATGCTAGTTTGTATACTCATAAAAAGAATTAGCAAGGGGTCTGTGAGACACTTGCCTTTGGGCGAGGAGGATATAAACTCACCTCTTTAAGTCTAAGTGTAAGAGCATGAATGACTGTGAGATTATAAAATGGGAGGGGAAGTAAAATGTTCTTGCTAGCGTATTCTCCTCCAGGATTATTTATATGTTCTGTGTTAGAAAGCAATTATTTTCCTGGAAAATAAATAGCAATATTCTTTTCTTTTGAAATAGCAATTCCACATACTCAGATGAACAATGCAGGATTCCTTTAACTATTCATTTCCAGTGGAACAGTTAAATCTTCCCCTTTGTGAAGAGTTTCTTAGCCAAATTCTTCTGAGATAATGGTTCAAATGATTCATGTTGCTTTGCCCTGGGGCTGTTCCATGGATAGGTCTGTTGTCAATCCTCGTTTCCTCACCAGCACATATGGTCCTTCGTCTTTCCCTCCTCCCTCTTCTTCCTCTGTAGACATGCTCTTGAACCTGATAATGTTACAATCCCACCTTCTGGTGAAGGAGCTTTCTGTGTTGTTCATTTACGGAAGCTGCTTACAGCACAGGCTGCCAAGAGTCACCTAAATAGACGTGCACGTGCTCATTTGGCTATTTTTCTGGTCTATAACTTACATTAAAGGGTTGGAAGAACACACACTCCTTTTTATTTGAACTCCAGAAAAGGTGGAGAGAATTTTCTTTCTGTGAAAGAAAATTATATGTCACCAAGCTCTCCTTTATCCTTTCAGAGATCCCCTCCCATATCCTTTCCTAATTATGGTTTTGATGAAGTCTGATTTAGCTCCTAGGGCAGCAGCAGCAGCAGCACTGAGAGCAAAGGAAGGGAGCAGCCTGACTTGAATCAGGCACTCACTTTGCAAGAATAAAAACAGTATCACATATTAGAACATAATACTGCTTTTTTGTCACAATTATAAGCAGCTTGCCATGCATGTATTAAGTGTATTAAAAGCTTTTTGCTGATGGCTGTTAGGAGGGAGCCAATACAATCTGTTACTCATACCACACAGGTGACAGTGAAAAAGCTCATCATCCTAAGACAGGGATAAAACAGTTTATAGTCACACACGGACAAGGGAATGAAGGCAATTTAGTTAGAGGAAGCTGAACAATGAATTTAATACCAATCCCTTCCACCTTTGTTCGCTAATTAGCCATAGGAATCATTTGATCTCATTTCTACAAAATGTTCCAGCTGACATTGTTTAACAAGGGGTTTGTGTGATCATATTTTTGCCCATAGCTTGCTCATTAGCTGTCTGGGGCCAGCCTTGCTCGTGGCTTTCTCTACGTGTAATTTGCTGTTTTATAAAGTGCTGCTACTGTCCTAAGTCTCAGCGTGTTCATTTGGTCGTCTCCATCATCCAGTCAAGCTTATAAGAAAAAGAAAGGGGACCTGAGTATGTTTTATCGAGGATTAAAATTCATGAAAACACGGTCGCCTGAGAATTCACAGCGCTTGCAGGGCAAACACATATTGGCATGATTAATTTTCAGGTTTTAATGAATGTTATTGCTAAAAAAAAAAAAAAAACAATAAAGCAGCTTGTATGAATATTCATGGAAGCAAATAAACTTTAAAATACCAAACTGAACTAATTTCATCAGAATGCATTTTCATAATGGCATTTTGAAGTAGTCTCACAGCTCTTGTTTAAATTATTTAATTTTTTAAAAGCATTATCAGTTCCCTCCCCATCTGCTAGTTCAATAATGTATCATTGGAACTCTGAATAATGCTGAAGAAAGTAGTTACCCTAGTAATTCTTAAATACAAATGAGAGACCAACATGGCTCTACAAGGTTAGGTCTAGTTTTGTACAACATTTAGGGGGATTTAGTTGTAGAATATTACTTTTGCACGTTAGTAACCAAGTTAACTAGTTACACAAAAAGACATGATAGTAGAAAAAAATAATCTTCAGTATAAAGCTAGAGCAACAGAGAAACTGCCAGGTCAAAGAACTACAGGTTCTAAATTTAGTTGAGAAGTGACAGAGCATCTTCCTTTATACCAGAATTTTATCTGCAAGCTCTGAACTGGCTGCCTGCAGCAGCTCTTCCGCCTGTGCCTATTAGTGAGGAGCCACAGGGTCTGCTTTGCCGGGGGATTCTTGGTTAGCCTCAAAGAGCGAGATCAAAACAAACATCTAGGAGCTTTGGCTCCGTACAACCCGTGCAACCAGGCCTGCCATGATTGGGGTTATCATTCTCCTGACTCATTAGTCACATTTTCCTGCTCTCTGAGCTTTCTCACTGAGCCTATCTTTTCTCTATGCATAAAGAAACCTGTTTTTTTTTTCAACTACGCTGGCCTCCACCGAGGCCGTAAGAAGGGACTTTAAGGAAGTTCATTTCCTTAGAGAGATTCAGGAATCCACAGGTAAAAGAAGGGGGAGGGAGGACTCTCTTAATAATAAGAGTAAAGTTTTAGTTCTAGACCTATTGATTGAACTGTACTGGTCTGACCGAATGATGTATTCAACAAATAAATGTTTCTGATCATTGACCAACTTGACAACAGCACGAATGAAATGAAAAAAGGAGATAGAAAGCCAATGAAAGAAAATAGATATGGTGAATCAGAGGGGACACTGCTATAAAAACTGAATACATTCTGAAACTCCTGTCAGCACAGATAAGAACTGAGGACTTCAGTAAGAGGATAGAAATACATGTGGCATAAACCAGAGAATCTTGTTATTTAGCAATTTGCTGCCTTTGATATGCTAAAAATAATGGAAACTATTCATCTAACAAGATTTATAAATCTCTGTGATTGCAAAATGGTATCCTTTTTAGGATGCTGTTGGATCACTAGGATCTAGCATCTGGCAAGTTAAGGTGCCAGATGTTTTCTAATCTTGACATTGGTAATCGCAGTGAAGCTATTTTCTGAACAAAAATTCAAAGCAGAAATGTGCCGTGTTTGCATAGAAACTTGTGCATAACTGAGCTGAGAGGACTCACAGACCTGGACTTGCTATGTAGTATTTATGCATTCTTGTTACTAAGTTGTTTGCAGTACAATATATTGTGTCTAATGTAGTTGGGTATATGCTGGAAAATAAAGAAGGATGGTTCACAATGATATTTTTATCATCTAATTTATTCTTTAACCAGAGTGATAGAAAGGATTAAGGACAAGAAAAATGAAAGAAAAAGTATGGCAGGCCAGGGCTCTGCAATAGAGCTGGGAACCAGGAAAACTATTGAATTCCATGTAGGCAAAAGGCCTGACATTAAAGAGAATAGTTCAGAGAGCTCAGAAGAAGGGGTACAGCTAGATATTCACTTATGACAAGCATGTTTGCAAATGCAACACATTAAGGGTTTGTTTTTCTGTGATGGTACAGGTAAAGATTTTCAGAAATGACTAATGATTTGAGGTCTTTCCATTACAAGGTATCCAAATGCAATTCAATGAAATGCCATGGGTTTTTTTGTTTGTTTGTTTGTTTACCTGTTGAAAAGAGAGCTGTATGCAGTATCTGGCACTGCTGGACACCAGGAAATCTGAGTACGTTGGCTGCATCTGAAAAGCTTGACTGCCGTGCCTGGGAGGTTTTATCAGAATAATGTGGGACTAAGACTTCTCAGGAATCTCCCCTGGGCCTGCCCAGAGAAAAGGCTTTCCAAGTCAGATGGATCATTCTTCTCTATGCAGTCCTTATCAAGCTTAAAAATAAGTAAATGAATAACACAACTTAAGTTTTAACTTAACCTGAGAACTTTATTTAGCTCGTAAGAATGCATCTCCCTGATCTACCTGTAAGAGACAGCAAGTATCAGACTTGCACCCTCTCTCTGCTTCTCTGTACCTAGGTTCCTCTTGATCTTCCCCTTTAAATCCACATTGCTGGTTTGACAGTTGTCATCAATACCTGCGCAGTTCTGCATTCTTGACTCCAAACTAACATTTTGTTTGAAATTTTGTTTGAAATTTTGATTCTCTTTTATGTTTCTTTATTCCCTACTCTCTGAATAATACATTTGCTGACTCTATTGAGTCCTGTTTTCATTAAACTTACTGAAGTGAATAGTGAAGCTTAAATAACAATAGAAATACGTATGAAAGACACTAGAGAAAATAAGGCAAAACGGCTCCCTCTTCAATAGCCCATTCAATACTTTCACAGTGACTAAGATGAAGTATTTGACTAAATTTTGTCTTTGAAGTTAGTTCAGTATGAAAGGTCATATTATTTAATTGGAAACAAATCAGTTATGTTCTGACACGGGACTTGATAAAAAATGGCATCTCAGGTTTTCATTTTCATTGCGACTCTCTGGCTCCAGCTCATGTGCGTTATTTAGAAGAGATATATCTTTTCACTGATTACTACCTGCCTAGAAAAATTCAGCTTAAATGTGCAAGCCACGCTGTCCTCTTTCCGCATTTATCTTAACCAGGTAGCAGTTTGAAATTCTGCACAGCACCTCTGGAGTCTCTTCGTTGTCTTCTCCTGTGCCTTCGCTCTGCTGCTGTCAAATGCACAGTCTGCCCCACGGCATTCTTCACATGCAGCTCACACTCCCAAGTGTGACATTCCACTGCCTTGCCAATTTACCCACCAGCCGCAATCTCGGGTTGCTTTTCACAGCTTTACATTATGGTATGGAGAGAATCGTGCCTGTAGTTTGCACGGGTGATGCACAGGAGGGAGCAGAAGGTGTCTCGGTCTCACCGTGCTCACTGACTGCACTGGTCCACAAGAGGTGAAATGTGGGATACGTGTGGTTGCCCTCTTGGTTGGGAATTAATGCAAAGAACAACAAAAATCGCAATCTTGTCCCACCCTGATTTCAGTATCTTTAACTCTGTGACTGAGAAGGTGATAGTTTTTGAAACCTTCCATTCAATCCTTAGTAGTCATTGTGGGGACAGTTAGCAGCAGAGGAAATTCTCTACCCAATGTGCTCAGCTGAATAAACACTCAAGGAAAAATAATGGGCTAAATCGTACAATCCTCTCCTAAAGGAGACTCATCCTAAATATGCCAAAAGTGCTTTACTGTCTGTGACTACAATAATAATTGAGACTGCGCTATATCTTCCATCATTTGCTGCTTTTTCCCAGTTAAGGAAAGATTGCTCTCCAAAATCTACTTTGATTTACAGAAAATGTCAAATCAAACACATTGCTGATTATTACCTGGGAAAAAAATCAACCCTAATGCAGGTGCTAGGCCTGTTTTCTTCCATGCTAGGTAAAAGCATGAAGGAGGGCCCTTCCTTGATGATCTTGCTTTCTGAATCTGAATTGGTTCCTTTCTTTTCCCGAGGCAGCTTTAAGGCCCAGCGTGCTCTTTTTTGCATAGCTGCCCTGCAGAGCTGGGCTGTACAGTGACCTGCACGAGTGGTTGCGTGATGACAGTCTCAAGACTTGCACTTCCCCTGGGCTGACGCAGACTAGAATAAGGGCTATGAAGAGGTGAATATGAGATGCTGCGCAGAAAGTTGCACTTTCTCCTTGTTGTATAGCCCTGCTGGCTAAATAAGGCATTGTATTTCAAAAATATTTTGTGACATAAAGGAACGAGAAAAAGAAGTTCAAGAAGTTTCCAGCTCTCCTGATTATTCAGGTGTTATGCACATTCAGAAGCTGAGCTTGCTTAATCTTCTTATAAAACCAGTATGTTCTAGTATCAAGCTGAAATCATCAGCTTTGTGATTCAAGCCAGCTTCTGCCTTGCAGTCTATTCTGTTGCAAATGCTGAAATCTGATTATTCTGTTGCCCCTGCAAGACGCTCTGACATATCTTAGACTATCATATCCTTCTTTAGTCCCTTGCTATTTAGGCTGCCATCTACCACTTTCCTCATAAGTCATCTTTTTCGGCCCACAGAAAGGCTTCCTTGCTGTATACTAGACTACCCTCAGTCAAACTGCAACTTAAGTGTCATGTCCAAAACTGGACACCACTCCATCTGCAACTTCCCTAGCAATGAACAGGAATAAGTATTTCATATATCTTGCAAGTCACATTTCTCCTTCCACAACATCAGGCTGTATTTGCTTTTTTATGACGATCTTACTGATTTAAGTTCTGCTTGTGACCTATTGTAATCCACAGGTTCTCTGTCAAGTGACTACTACCCTTCTAGAGGTTTCCCAGTCTAATCCCTGCAGGTGATTATTCCTGGCCAAGTAAAATACTTTGCATTCACCCCCACTGAACAGCATCTTACATCTTTCTGATTATATTTGATCAAGTCTTGGTCTTACCTTCGGCTGGTATGCAGCCTCATACCTGGGGAGACTGTAAGTTGTGATGATTTAAGCTATGGTACTATTCTGTGAGGAATCAATATTTAAAATGATCTGGACTATGAATTCAATCTAGAATGGTACTGGCAGCTTCAAAACAATACATTCCTTGTAAAAGAAAATACCTCTCAATCATGGTTTTATGATGACCCTGTTGTCTTGGAGATTATTTATAATATTTCTAGCTTTGAGAAATAGTTCTGCACTGTTGCCAAACCCTTATGAATCTGAAGGACTCTGGATAGGAAGATGCAAAACCATTTAATATCAAGTGCTCTTTAAATGTTCCTCCACTTTAGAGGACATTTCTCACTTCACAGGCATTTCCACTTCAAAATTATTAGCACAGGTAGACTTCACACTGTTTGTACTACTGTTCCCTTTAGCACAGCCGCCTCCCTGCTATACCTTGCCCTACAGGCACATCAACAATTGCCAGGGACTACGATTACTTTTTCTTATACTGAACCCAGCATAACAGGGTGCATCTACTCGGCATTTAGGCACTAAAGAAGGAATATGCTGAATAATGCTAAACAGCTGAGACCTTCCTCAGGCTCACAATCGTTTTAAATGCAAAACTATTTAAAATATGTCTCCTGTAAATATCTTTGCATCTCTAACACAGGCAACATGAACAGATTTTCCAGTAAAGGTATTGCAAAGTAGCAGGAGAAATCTGAACGATGAACAAGCTATTTTTTTATAATTAATAAATTATGGCTCATGAGAATGTCAAGTGACATAAACACAAAAGGAAGGAGGAATCACAGGAGATTCAGGACACAGTTAAGTTTATTAAAGGGGGAAGGAAGCCTGAATCAAAATCTTTTATCAGCATCACCTTTTGAACATTTATTTGACATGACAACTAGAAGTTATCATTTCAAAACCGAAATCATTCATTTGAAGGTACATCTATAAATCAACATACAGGCAGATCTCTCCCTTTCAGATATGCAGGAAACAAGAGAGGCACTAAAATTGTTTTTGAAGAGTGACTGTATCCCTTGATGTCTTTCAATATTTTTTTCATCCCAGGGCTCAGAGGAAGATAAGATCAATGATACTACATTGCTTAGCTGCACTATTAAGGTATACCAAACCAAGCTACTGAGCTGCACTGCTGAGGTGTGCAAAACGACATGTTTGGGGCACTCTAAACTTCCATAAAAACTGTCTATACCTCATAAAAGTGGAATTTGAGGATACTATCCTGCTGTTGGAAACACTGCCTTCCAAATCTGAGACCTTAGGTTGAGGAAAACAACACCCTTTTGGATCACTAGGAACCAAAAGAAAAAAGAAAAAAAACAAAGAAAAATCTGACTCACTTTTGGTAAAGTTATAAAATCTGGTTGCCTGGACTTGAGAGAACTGGCAGTCTCTGGCAGCCTTTCCTCTTGGTGGCAGTATCTGATCTGGAGCAGAAACAAGTGTCAGAGCTCTGGTATTTTCCAGCTAGCTCATTATGACTAGACATAAACAACTTTGCAGAACCAACTTCTTAGTCTTCTTGGTTCTTTTCTCAATAGAGGGTGAAATCCTGACCCTAATGTCAACAAAACCATTTCTCCAGACTTTCACACAAAGCCTCTATTTACGCCACGCATTTCAAACACGGGGCCCTGCCAGCTGCTAGGGGCCTCACTGGGCACCATCTCCCGCTACATCCTCTCTCTGTCCCAGGGCCCACTTACCTGTGCCGAAGCGTTGCGCACGCTTTCTGCTATGGGATGGCCTCCAACTATGAATAACAGATCAACGCGGACACAAGTGCAATCTTTTCCATCCATAATAAATTACAACTGCTACATGTGCTAATGATGACATACATTCTACCAGGGATTAGCTTAATTTTTCACGTGGGCAGAAGAGTTTAAAAGGTACTTAAGATTTCACTCTCTATTAGCCTTGAGGTCGCCTGTACAATAGGTCTTAATAAAATATATTTAACATTAACTACTTTGCATACAAACAAGGTCATCTGTCAAGTTTATCCTCATGGTCTGTGAAAGAGCACCTGAGCTCATGTCACAAGGGAAATTTTTGCTCTGTTATCTTAGCTGGAAGTGTATTTCTAAAGAAACAAATTAGCCGTATCACTCAGAAACACACAAGTAAGGGGCTTGCATGAAGCTGTCTGTCCCAACATACTTAAATAGCATGGCAAACTTTCTAAATTCCTCATGTTCCATTTGTGCAGCGGTTTATGTCCTTCTGAAGGTTATTTATGAAGAAGCAAATACAAAAGAAAACAGTGAAAGCCATGTTAACTGTGCTGCTGTTTCACCACAATCCTATTTGTTGAGAAATGATGTTTGAGGAATGAAAATTTTGATTGAGTACTATTTATTCTACAACATTTCGCTAGTCTCTTCTCTGCTTTTGGCAATCTGGGAAAAGAGGATAGAAAGGATTAGCATTTAAGCTACTGCTTTTCAAGTATAGCAAAATAAAGTTCACTACTCACTGATACTGAAAATTAGAAAATACAACTACAATCAGGTTCAGGCTGTATGGGGAACATACATTAATAAAGGTATTTAGGGAATCTATTCTTTGTAGAAATTATGAAGGCAAACGCTTGATGATCCTCAGCATAAAAGGAGGCGCGCATTTGAAGAAAACCTTAATAGCAATCTGTTCCCGCACCCAAGCCCAGTGGCTGGTGCCTGTGCCTTCCACAGGGCTCCGCTGCCTTCGCAGCCGCGCACGCCCTGGGGATTCTCGCTCGTCTCCGGCAGACACAGACGCGTTGTTACTATTAGGAGCCCTGAGGAGCACAGTTTCCCGCAGCTGCAGGCCTGCAGTAACACAAGGTGCTGCGAGTCTGCCCCGAGATGATGCGAGGCACGTACAGAACCGCACAGTCCGGGGGTGAATTCAGGTAACACTCGGGTTAAACAGAAGTGACGTATCCTGAGCCTTCCAATTAATATAACCAACCAGGCATACAAACAGTAAGAGTCAGAAGGGCCAGGCACATTGTTAATATTCTTCCATAATGTTTAAAGGAACTAAAGTCCCTGGACTTAATTCTGACTGCTTACTGGTCCTGAATTATTTTACCTTTTGCTACTTTGGGATATTTTCTTAAAAGTTGATCTGATCTATTCTTCCAGACTAGAAACTCCCCTGATAATTACCTGCTTATTGTTTAAAAAGCAAATAGATATTTCTCAGTTTTACCAGGCTTTAGGCTACCACATGTTGACAAAATTGCAAGGCACAGGAATGCAAGCAGACATTGCCTCAATGGCATGTATTTTATATGCTATTATTTCTCCTCACTTTTGCCTAGCTCAGATAATTTCACCTTCCTCACCTTGAAGCAGAAGAAGAGTCAATGGATGAGGAAAACCACAGGCACTTTCCCACTCGGTATCTGACTGACCCAAGTGCTGGACTTGGGGCTTTTTTTAATAATTATTCTTTATCTGGAGTGTTTTCATAGGTAAAATATTAAATACACTACGATCTTCACATTTTCAGAGGTACTAGACCAAAAAGGACAATCTGCTAATATGTGGCAAGAGGTCTAATGTATCTTTTAATCCACACAGCATAAACAAGACACAGATTTGGCATCCAGGAGGCCTGGGCTCCCTTCCTTTTATCACTATTTCCTATGTTGCACTTTCCCACTTGGAAAGTATGGATAAGGTCTCTGCTCTGATGTGTAACAAGCTTAAAGATCTACTGGTGAAAAGTGCCAAATGATATCTAGGAATTACAGTTTATTTATAGAAAAAGGAAACATTTACCATCAGATTTATATAGTTCTGACCCACCGTTGATTTAGGCTCTGCTGTTTCATTGCTCCTAAATTCTTCTCCTCCAGGTTTTCTACCTAGCACACTATTAGTGTCACTGCAGGGCCTGGAATAAAGCATGGAAGAAGTATGAAACTCCACAGGGATATTCCAGCAACCTACTGGTATGGACTCAGACTGAGACTGAGTCCTCCAGTCAGCTCATACTAAGATAACTTTAGGGATACAGAGAGATGGTGTAGGTAAGACTAGGTAATCTCCACTTTTTGAGAACCGAATCACACAGTTACATTCCCCTGCAACAATCTCTCCTGCCAACGGGTCTATTTAGTTTAAATTGACGCACAGGTTATTGATTTTAAGGGTCACAGCTTGGATCACCTCACGCTGACAGCGCCGGGCTTGGCAAGAGCATGTTCTGCTGTGCGGGTTTATCAGAGAGCCGATGCCTGCTCCGGGGGTTAGCAGACGCACTGGATTACAGAGCAAGGGTGTTTACGGAGCACGGCCTGAAGCTGATCTCCGGCAGGGCAGTGCAAGTGTAATATACGGGCTGTCACCGAAAACATCTGACTAGGATGTTAATTACTTGAAACACTGTGTACTTAATTAGTCTCCTGGGTCTCCAGGCACTGGCTTTTGTCCCTAACTCTGCAAGCTGGTGCACAAACAAAGTGAGCTGAACAGTTCATTACAGCTCTAATTAACAGTTCCTACACAGAAACCAAGAGCACAGCCCTGACGGATGACAAGTGAGCACAGACCCATCTTGTCATCTCCCAAGCAAAGTCTGCTTTCTTTTCTTTGGAGTTTTCCGACCAGCACATTCTCACTTCTGTGTATTTTCAGCCTCCACAAGAACTGTGCCAAGTTTCCTTGACATCTCAACAATGTCAAACCAAATAACTTCCCAAAATATTTCTGCTGGCTGTTCTTTCAGATATGTGATCTAGGGGCAGCTGTGTCGTGCTCCGTAAATATGGGCAAAGGAGGCAGAGCGTCAATGCGTGTCAAGCATCTTACACAACTGTCTCCTTGCTAGGGGCTCGGTGTGCACCTATAGACTGACCTTTGGCTTTACCAATGACCAACACGTGCTATATTCACTACAGCAGGGAAAACTAGGTCAAAAACATTTATCCAGCTTAATGTGCAGCAAGGTCAGCTATACACGCTGAGCATTATTATTAAGATTATTAGCCTTTAACCCATTTTCAGAGGCCTCACTGTGGCACGGCGTTTGAGTTCTTCCTGCTCCTGTTTTTACAAATCACCCGAGAACACAGCTTTTTGGCTTGTTTATAAAATCAAAGCATCTGCACAGCTCCCTGGACACTCTGCGCAAACACTGCTAGTTCTTGATAAACTCCCTGCAAGGAGTATGCAAAGGATCTCTCTGAAATTGGTATCAAAGCCCTGACTTCACAGGATTTTTTTTTTTTTTTTTTGTTAAAATCACTATGAGTTCACTGATGGAGAGACAAGCTTCGTAACAGGGAGCCCTGCAGAAACCCCACCTGCCCGCCCTGCAGTTTCTGTGTATGACCCGGGCCATGCAGAAGGGCAACCAAAGTCCTGCTGGAGCTCAGTGAGCTCCCAATCCAACCGCAACCACGTTCTGTTGCCACCTCATCCAAACTAGATTATACCTGTGAATTAGGCCCTGTAAATCGGCACCTGCGCTCAATATTAGCTGCATCAACCCTGGCAAGTCAACAGGACCCAACACAACCAGTGCTGAAGTCTAATAGTATGGCGGAAGAGAAAAACAAGAAATCATCTACAGAGGCAGAAAAATCCTATTTGATAATCTATTATCTAAGCACCACTCTCAGGTGAAACAATTTACTGTTCCAGTTCCACTAGTTATATCTTGATTTTGGACTATTCAGAGACTGCCTAATACGAAAAGCAACAGGACAAATTACAAGGAGGGCAAATAAAAAATACAATGTTTAGTAAAAGAAAATCAATTAAGCCATGGGTCTTTCTAAGCACTCGTCTACTCTTCTAAAATATTACACTGATTTTTGAGTTTTGAATTCATACTTGTGTTCAGATGTGATCTGACAGAAGAAAGAAGGGGGAGAAACTCATGAAATCTTGTAATCTTAGACCAAAAATTGAAAACTTATTCTTTTACATAAAAATCTTACAGAACATCTGCTCTGTTATTTGCTGGGTTTCTTCCAGCTATTTTCTTTTGCTCTGTTAGGCCCTAAATCCTCTTTTATCTTCCTTTTAGCTTCAAGTTAGCTAAAAGTAAAGTTATAAAAGAAAGTTCCTTTTCTCAAAAGCTCACTTTTTCATAAGGAATATTTTCATATGGAAATTTTAAATCAGTTCTACTGATGGACATTAAATACAACTGTGGCTATTTTCTTCCATCTTCTCTTGGAATTTAGTCCTGCAGCCACTCATTCTGGAATGATGTTACATAAAAAAGGGATCTCAGCTTGGATTATAAACCAGTTGTGACCAAGGTTCCTCCTACTTTGGTCTTGAAACACGTAAATCTAGTACCTCATTCTTTAAGAAAAATTAGGCAACAACATTTGTATGTATTGCTAGCTATTTTTTCTTTTTCCATTTTTTTGAAAACACCTAAGTCCAGTTGTTTTCAAGGAAGGCTCAGCATCTCCAAACCTTCAACAAAGTCAGCCTGCGGCAGTGTTATCCAGGCTTCGTGTATCCCCTGTGCTTCCCACGAGCTTGTCCAAAGCCTTGAGGTGTTCCAGAGCCCATGCAGCCCCGCAGCATCTGACCACAGGACAGCCAGGCTTTGCCTAAAAGTGCTTCGGCCCCTTGTGTCCGCCTCCTGAGTCTGGCTCTGCTCTTCACGTAGGGCACAGATTAATGGGCTCAAAGGCAGAAGGTGCTGAGAGCTGATCCCCGCCCACAGGTGGAAGATGCTGAGGGCTGATCCCCACTCCAAGGAGGAAGGTGTTGAGGGTTGATCCTCGGCTCCCTCACAGAGCCCATCGTCACTCCGGGGAAGCCGTGTCTCGCTGACCAAGGCTGTGTTGCCATGGTGACTTGGGCTACCCTATGTTTTTACAGTCTGACAATGTGTCAAAAACCTAAAAAAAAATTTAAAAAAGGAACAAGCACAAAAAAAAATCAAAACAAAACAAAACAAAAAAAAACATGAAGAGAAAGAAAAAAGCATTCCCAGCTTTCTAAACCACAGCGGTTCCCTCTCCCCTGCGCCCGCAATTTGTGGGCAGCTTTTGAAAGAGGAACACAGCATCCCATGTTCTTGAATAACCCTTTTTATACTGGAAAATAAGCTATTTCTGCTCAAGAAAACCTCAGCATCTTCACCCTCCATCTTCAGCCATTTATGCCAGCTATTTGTTGTTACACGCACAGCATTTTTCCTCCAAAGCATGGGAGAGAAAGGACAGGCCTTTGTACCCGCCTCGGAAAGAGAGGAAAGGGAAAAACAGGTCACGAACACTAACATCACATGGGCATAAAAACCCAGCATATTTCATAGAAGCTGATGATTTTCCTTCTTCTTTAAAGACACTGACTGCGATACTGGGGAGGTATTTCTGAGCATAAGGAATTTGGGGGATGATCCTGAATAAAGGATAAAAATTAAAGGATAAAAAGGATAAAATTTGGGGGGAGTAGCTGACACCCCAGAGGGCTGCGCTGCCATCGAGAGGGACCTGGACAGACTGGACAACTGGGCGGAGAGAAACCTCATGAAATTCAACCAGGCCAAGTGCACGGTCCTG
>JAWLRI010000216.1:873692-894681 GCA_034781795.1 Crypturellus tataupa
AATTAGATCCCCTCTCAGCCTTCTCTTCTCCAGGCTGAACAGACCCAGCTCCCTCAGCCTCTCCTCATAGGGCAGATACAATAAGGGATTATTATTCCAAGATGAATAATATTCAAAAATAACCATATTCTTTAAAAGGTAAATTTGTTCTGTAAAAGGCAATTCATTTTTATAAGAGAGATTTTACAACTTAAGCTGCACACTAAGTTTATGATCAGGATATTTTAGAAAAATACTTTGCAAAGATAATAAAATGTATCACAAATACAAAAACATCACTTGTTTGATCTCAGATATCACTGAACGCTTCATTAATTCTCTACTTGTGCATGTTCAGCATTTAATTATCCCAACAGTCAGGTTGTTGTTTTCTAATGGTTCATTGTCTTAACACATTATGTTTTGGAAGTAAGTAAAAAGCATTTGACAATTACATGTTACCAGGATCATTAAACTCTTGCCATGCAGTTTTAAATTATGTGTTTCTGTGCCAGCTAAAGACATTCCAAATTTATAAATAGGATCTGAGGACTTAGGAATGAAAACTGTAATAAGGATTTGTCACTGACAGACAGAGGGGAGAACTCCAGTACACTCCCTAACTCATCTTACGTAAGGAGGATCACAGAATTACAAAGTACTTGAGGTGGGAAGGGATCAGGCCTCCCGCTCAAGGAAGCTTCAAATACAGCAGGTTGCCCAGGACCATGCCCACTCATGCTCTGAACATCACCCAGGATGTTATTAGCCAGACATCTCCCTCCACAGTGCCTTTCCTTTCTTTCCCCTCAAACTCCTCTCCCACTTTCTCCTACCAGGTTCAACTTCTTCCTACTCTTGCACCTTAGACCCCAGTCTAAGATTACACTTCAGCTAACAGACTAGAACTCAGTTATGACCCCATAATTTCTATTAAAAAAGCCTGAAATGTAGCTGTATATTAAGCAATATTAACTGAGAGGCCAAAACATGACAAATCATAAAATCACCTACCTCAATAAATCTCTAGTCAACTTCCCAGGGGACAGAAGGCTTAAGGAATGGCATTTCTAGGCAATATATATCACACCAGGTTCTGCTCTGAAGGTCAGTGCCATTGCAACTGATCTTAAATAGTGGAAGAAACTGCAGACTAGATGAGCAGGGCCCCAGGGAGAGAAAGATAATCATGAGTAAATTGAGTTCTAGCCTGGAACCAAATACATTAAGTGGTGGGTAACAGCTCAAAGTAGTTTGATATATTTGACAATAGCCTAAGACACCAGGATGGAATTTATTCCTAAGTATGGACATGGGAATTCAGTCCTGCATGGGACGGGCAAGTCCCACATCCCAGTGAGACTGACAGGTCAAACCAAACCCTCTGAATGGTCCAAAAGGGATCCTGATCTGCCATGGAACCTACCAGGACACCTCTAGCACCTGAAAGCAAGAGGGGTTTTCAGTGCATAGACATGACTGCAAGAAAAGATTCAGGAATTTGCACTTGGGCTTTTTATTTCAGCATATTCCTCCCAACAGCTATGATCCCTCCATTCAGCAAGTCACAACCAGTTCGGTATCGGTTCTCTGCAAATCCGCTCACAGTGACTCCCTGATCTTCAACCAACCCATTTGCTAAGCACCATCACAGCCACAGTCTCATCTTGTCATCTTAGCTTTGTGAAAATGAGAAACTGGATACATTTTCACTGATAATTAGTTTACCTGTGAGAGCACCAAGCTTGAGACCCTAAATGAAGATGCTGTAGCAGCAAGTGGAGCGTGTGACATGTATCCTGTCTAAGGATGGTTTTCAATGTTTGCCAAGGACAGAGCACTGCATTTGCAGAGCACTGCAATGTTTTTTCTTACGCTAACCAAATCTTAGCTTCCAAAGTAATATCATTAAGCAGATGGTATGAAGAGCTGTTTGACATCCTAATCTGAATCAAAGCTGTTAACTCCAAAACATGTAAACACACCAATAACTTATCATGCTATGGCTGTATTGAAAGATCTTACTTTTCCCTCAAAACATCTAAAGTCCTAGGCCAACTGTAGAAATTTCATCGCAGAAATATCATGTACTAAAAGAGCTACTTGGAAAAAAAAGTTTCAGCAATCTGCCAAATGCATTTGTGTTGACTTTTTAAATTTAAAGCATGTTCAAGAGAATGGTTTTGTAACATTTTAATTTCTTACTCCTGTAGAAAACAGGGTTAGTCACTCTCTTTGTAATCATCTGGAAAACAGATCCAGATTCTCTCCTTTAAAAGAAATGGAAGACACTGATCAAATTCAAATTTTGCTTTGAAATTCAGATGCTTTTAGACCTTCTTTAAGGAATGAGTGTCTACAATGAACTTAGAGAAACTCATATCAAAAACTAATATGCAGCCACCAGCAGGTCTGTTTTATGGACGTTTATCTAACAGGAATTTGGGGGGCATGAGATTTCTTCATCTCGGATTACAGCAGCATTAAATGCAAAAATACTTTTCTGCTTCCCCACACAGTTTCTGGCGTACAACACTGCAACTCTGCATCATGGACTTGAACTGCTCCTCCAGCAGGAAGACACTGAGGACATCCTGCTATTCGGCTATGAAGGACAATTAGTGTGTTTGTTAGCCACCCCTCTGCACAAGCCTGTGGAGCTGAAGCACAGCAGGTCTTGCTGCACACTCACTTTGCCATAGACACCGGCCTGCGCTAATATTCTAGCTAACGTCAAGCAAAATTAGAGTGCTTTCGGCTGCCTGAGTCCTTAGAGTAGCATGGGTGAACCACGTTACTTTGCCAGTAGTAAAATCTCAGGGTATATGTGGGAAGGGGGAGGTTGTTTTTTCAAAGCAGTTAAGCCAAAACCTGAGTGATCTAAGTTATCATTTGGGAGATTTTAGCCTATTCTCAATCTCTGCCTGCCATAATGGAAAAAAGATGGGATTAGCAGGTATTTTAATTATAATAGGACCATAATTTTAAAGTAATTTTCACCAATACATCATTAATGGAATACTGATATAATAAAGGTACATTATTTATAGCATCTAATATGTATTTTATATTACATAAAAATATACTTCTATATTATATATTACATAGGTTCTATATAATGTTTATATTATACACAGTCTATACAGTGTATTCTATAGAATAGCATATAGCCTACATAATTCTGTATTTTAAATATGCTATATTCTATGTCAAATATACAAAAGTATATGTAGAATATACAAATTCAATATTATATATGGTATTAATTGCATATAATTATATGTAAAATATAAGAGTATATATAACATCTGTAAGGAATGCTGATATACACAGTGATGGAAAATTGCCATATCAAATTAAAAAGTAAAATTACCAGAGTGTAGATAATCAAGATAATCTCAGTAGTACTGCATGACCCAGGGAACAGTTTCAGAGATTCTGATACTCAGTTCAGAATTCAAAAAAAACTCAATGTGCACCAAGTCATGGAACAAAAAAATGTTTGTGAAATATTTTCATAACAGACTCTCATCAGATTTCTTTATACTTCCAACAGAATGCTACAATAATATCTGAGATTATAGTATTTTGACAGCAATATATACATAAATGTTAACTAGTGCCATTAATAACAGTATCTAACAACAGAGAGCTGGTAAGAAAAGACCACGGATGAGAAGCTCTCACAGGAATTTCAGTTTCAGCATCCCATCTCCAGCCTCCTCTTCTCTGTCCCCTTGCAATTTGCCTGCTTAGGACAGGACAATTTATGCTACTGAAACTCTCAGAGTTACATGGGAAAATCTTCATTCAAAACTTAGGGATCCTGCTGGTATCAAAGCAGAGCAGGTTTCCTTTGCTCTTTTCTAAAGCCTTGCTGAATTGTGTAGGATAATTTCCGCAGAAGTGGATGTATTTCACCTGCACTTTATTCTAGTGGTGTCAAAGCACTTCTGAATCTCTGAGGAGGCTGGCAATCTTAATGATAATAGATCTTTTGCTAACTCAAGTAAATTCTTTTTTTCTACTCCCTTTTTTAGTTCAATATCAAAAAAGAACAGTAGAAAAAAATAAGTAATTTAATTAGCTCAGTTCTGTTTGTGGGAATTAACAAGCCGTTGTTCCCTGAAGTGTCTGTGAAAGTGGTATTTTATAGCCTCACGTTGCTATTTCACTGCAAGTCCTGCTCCCTGTTGCTTTCATGACATTATGGGTGATGACCAGTAGTACAAGGTGTCATTAAAACTCATTTACAATTTTGTTGATGAAACTAAACTTCCATCTTTTAGCTGCATTGGGTCACCCACATCAACGGAATAAAGGAACAGGAAAAAAAAAAAAAAAAAAGGATGAGTAAGAGGTGGGAAGAAAAGTTCTTTGGAAAACCAACATTTCCCCTAAAGCAACACAAGCACCAGCTGAACTCTTGAAGAAGTGGGACAGGCAGGGATCATTTGGTCACACAACCACACTCTGCCCTAGCTCTGGGAGGAAGTCGTGTCCCTTCCCACAGAAATGTTCCTTCTGTGCTGAACAACCCTTGGCTAAACCACAGAAACTCCTTTTCTATCCTCTTCTATTCATTTTTAGGCATGTGCATGTCATGAAGATAAACCCAGTGGAGATAAAGAGTTTGAAAAGAGAAGGTCTACATTTTTCAGATGGTGGGAGTTGCATCTCCTCTTCATCCTCCCTTTTCTGATCAGAAATCTCATTTTAAAATTCCTGCATACTCATTAGTTTATGGTCCATCCCATTAAATTAATGATTTTAACTTTACAGCAGTGGAAAAACAAGCAAGTGTTGAGTGTATAAACTTGATCAATGTTCACCAAAAGAGCACAAGAAGTTACAATAACTTGACTGTGCCCTACTAGAGACCCAAATTCATTTTCAAATCTGCAGAAAGACACTTTTGCAACTACCTTGGTCTGCAAAATGGGATGGAAAATTACTGTTAGCCCGTAGGATTGAAATCTTATTTTGATAAGAAGATTTTTTAAATTTACCTAGAGAGTAACTCCAAAAAGAGAAGGTTGCATAGAAGGCCCTGTCTTTCACCTAACCTCTTTAGGTATCTTTCACTGTGCCCAAAGTCAGGCCTTCCCGTGGCGGAGGACTCTCCTCTGTGCTCTGTGGGGCAGTTTTGCTCTGGTATCAGGGCTCTGCTTTGGAGCACTTATGAGAGAGTTCCTGCCCAAGCTGCTCAGTATAAATGTTAAAGGCAATTTGCTGTGTGGGCACATAATCTTTCAGGTCCCTTGACAGAAGCAAGTGGTGAGAAATAATGCAGGATGAACCACAGGCATCTCTGAGACACGGGAGCCTGAACAGACAGTAGGAAGGAAGCAGAGAGAAAGAAAAGGAAGTATCTGAAGAAGAGATTCTCATTGCCTCAGATTTTTACTTTGCCCCTCAGGCATAAATGAGAAGGAAAACAATATTCCTGGGCTTTTCATGTATCTCCTAACCATCAGTAACCCAACACAGATAGTACCTTGTTAGGAGCAGAAGGCTGCAAGTAAGAACCTGAGCATACAAGAAAAGATAAGATGAACTTCACTTTGCAATTTAGGAGGGCTCTTTAAATGATTCAGATTTTGTTTGCAGCACTGAAAATGTTAGCAATGAAACACTGAGCTTGCTACCTGTTTTCTTCCACCAAAATATAAAATCACTTGATTTAGAGATGAGTTTTCTGACATTGGCGACTTGTTAGCACAATGTGTAATGGCAATAGACAGCAGATGCTCAATCTGCGAGCAACTTACTTGTTTTCCTTCCTCTTCTCCTTCAAAGGAAGACAAATACTGTGGCAGGAGGTACGGGTTTAGAAAAAAAGGATCACACGTCCCCAAAACGACACTCAACATCGACTCTTTTTCACATTTTCTAGGTGAAAAGGCAGCCATTTTAGCAATGCCCAGCATGCACCCAGCTTTGTAGGTCTTGTGGCTTTTTCCATCCATTGGCTGTATGGATGGTGCAGCTTTCCCTGCTCCTTGCAATGTAGTTAGTTGTTCCTTGTGATTTCAATAAGCTTCTATACATTAACCTGCTCACACAGCACTCGCGGCAAACAAGGTCAGAGGAAACAGCAGAACTGACTCATCTAAGTACTGTTAAAAAAAAAAAAAAAAAAAAAAAAAAACACTGTGCCAAGCCTAAAACGCTTATTTAAAATAATCCATCCTAAGTTATTAACGTTGAAAGCACGTTAAATAGCTAAGACGTTCGTGCGGTGAATTAGCTCCGTTGTGCTTGATGGAACTATCCATGTGTGTACATGTTATTAAGATAATGGCCTTTAATTGCTTTCCATCATTTGTACAATTTTACTATTTGCACTAAATTCAGCGGTGAAAATGAAAAGAGATTATTTAGGTTGAGGTCCTGGCTATAACGCACTAGCCCAGAAAGCACCATGCGGAAATGTTGGCATTGCAAGTACAGCAGAGAACTCGTACCCAGTGAAAAGACTTTTAAGACTTTTACGAAAACATTTCTATCAGATCGTGATTCAGGACATAAATTTCCTTCTCTCAGAATCACAGAAATGGAAATGCCAAGTATGCCACATGTTTTCAGGATTTTATCAAGAAAGGACGTGAGTAAACACAAATATCCTTTCTTAACTGAACATTAGGCAACATTGAAAGACCAGGCCCTGATTTTGCATGCATCATTACATACAAAAGCAGACAACTGCCTCTTTCCACATCACAAAAATCACCACAATGTCAATTTCGGGGCATTTTTCAGGAAACCGAGTCTATTTCAGCAAAGTGCTTGCAGAGACAGGGAGCAGGAGGTGATGACGAAGCACGCAGCCCTCACTGGTGCCTTTGCTATGAGCACTTCTCATAGCTCCCCTTCAGGCCTTATCAGGGCAGCAGTAAAAACTCAGCTCCTCTTCCACTCATCCTAAGTAGAATTCACAAATTTAATCAGGCACGAGAAGAACTGAGCCCTGCTACAGATGTGCTAATACATTTGTAAGAAATGGTTAATAAACTTTTCACCAGAAGGCAATTAAAATAGGCACAGAAGTGAGTCGCTTAGATGCCTCTGTAGTTCTTGACATGAGTAAGATGGGCAAAGTTGAAATTTAAATGAAACTTTGTTCAAAGGGATTAGAGAAATCTCTTAAATCCAAGTGGATTCAGAAAATAATTTCACCATTGGAAAGTCAATGGCAGGGAATTAGACAGCTTTTGAATCCCAGTTTCTGTTCTTTCCAAGAAATGTTTTTTATGTTGAAAACATTTAGGACTGTATTTACAATGATACTTGCAATATATATCAGACCAACCTAATCTCATCGCAGTCCACAGATGCCCCAGTTTCAGATTTGATTTCATCACTTCTAGTTTATCCCGTTGCTCCTGATATGAGATGTTATGATTGGCAGGATTCATCAACAGTTGCAAAGTCCAAAAAGTCATAAAAAATATAATGAGGGCAGCTGTATGTCATATTTTTAACACAGGATTTGAATGCTGACTTATACTTATTAAAGAAATGCTGTGAGAAACTGGGTACAAATCCCATCAACAAGCATGCATTTCTTTCTACTGCAGTATCCAGGTGAGACCATGCCTCATATGACAAGTCGTTTGTGCCACTTTGCTTGTACGAAACAATTAAAAAAAAAAAAAAAAAGAAGTGGGAACTTCATTTGAAAAACACCAAATTTTTGTAATTTGTAATCAGTTCGTTGAAAGAAATGTTTATTTCCCTTTTGGTTTGGTAAAGGTACTAACTTTTCATCTCTTTTCACAGCCATATATATCTAGATTCTTTTCCTCTAGAAATGGTTCTACAGTAAAATGGTAGAAATAACTTCTCATTCCAAGGAATGTACTGTTTTCCAGAAAACATTGTCATTAAAAAAAAGAGAGAGAGAGAGAAATATGGAAGATAATTTCTTTTTTTTTTTTTTTTTTTTTTTTTTCCAAAATATCTTCACAAAAAGACACATTTATCTTTCTGGTCATTTCTTTTCTGCTAGCTAGACTTATCCGTAAAATCTTTGCCAAAGAAGCCTTGTTTTACTCTATCCATCCATGCACCATCCATGGTCCAAAGGACCATCTCACAGTAAACAGCCCAGACTTAAGCACTGAGGAATGCAAAGAAAAAAATAATGCAAAGTTGGTGATGAGATGATCTTGCCACATATTTAAATTAGGCTGGCAGTTACTTTGGGAATAGCTCCACTTGGATAATCACCTAATCTATGTAAGCTGGGTGCCAGTTATGTCACAGATTACTGCCAATATTCTCACCCCTACGAGCGAGGGGTAGAGCCTGCTCACTGCACACCACGACATCTCGCCATCAGCTCCAGCTGGGCACCTCCAGCAGGACAAGCAGCGTCCAGCCCGTGTCTTCGCTCATCGAAGCTGACAATCAATGGGTTCATGATTCCCAAAGACATGAATAAGACGGCACAGTCGCCCTCCCTACCTGCCCAGCTCCGGGGCACCTAGATGTGCTCCTGTTTGCTCTATGGTACTCCCCCAGCAGCTCCTCATGTCAGACACACGTGTGAATCGAATCGCCTCTGCTCAAAGGTTAAAACCATCCTGCAAACAAATGAGAGCGGTAATTCACTCTAGTCCTTAAAGAGGAACATAAATGCCATCAGCCCCCATTAGAGTCAACAAGCTGGAGACATCTACGGTGCCGGCGACAAGCGGAACAGCACGGGAGAGCCAGCCCTGCCTTGCAGGCTTGCCCCAGGTGATAACGAGACCTGCCTGCGCTCCGGGAATAGGGGGCAGGGGTAGACACAGAGCCCCGCGGGCTGCGCAGCAAGCTGACACAAGCCAACAAGCCGTCTCAGTGACTGTGCCGACACCAGCGCACAGAGTCGGCTGCCTGGGCGAAAGGGGGTGCCCCGTCGTGCTGCAGCCGGGCTGGAGGCAGCTCGATGGGAGGCCACGGTGCATCACCTCAGCGGCAGCCCGTGAGCAGCGCAGTGAGACAGCGGCAGCGCGGTCCCTGCCTCTCCCAGGGAAACGCGGAGCGGGGTCAGCCGGGCCACGCCACCGCAGCCCAAACTGCTGCAAGGACCTTCCCGCCATGGGGCTCCGGCTGGGGTGGGAGCAAGGGGTGAGGGAGTCCTCGACACATGATGCTCATGAAAACCGGTCCCCATCTGAGCTCGACTTGCTGCAGAGAGTAGCAGTGCTGTTTCTGTGAGTCGTTTCTTGAAAGGCAATCAGAAAGAAACTTCACTCAAAATGAAGAATGATTGACCCCTAAGAGGAAAAGCTGAGGTCTCTTTCCATCAGTTATGTTGCCTGAGGAAGGGAGGTGACAGAGTTATTTCTGTTTGTTCTTAGACATTCTAGCACAGCTAGTATTATTTCACACAAAAATTTAAAAAATAGACAAACCATTAATTTAGGTGAAAAAAAACCCTAAACCTCTTTTTTTTCACGATTTTACCTTTTCAAAGTATCAGTTCCAAGTTAGTTGACAGAATGTCCCATAGTCATACTTAATACTTGAGGCACTTATTAGCAGGCAGAGCTTACGGTTAGACTTGATCTTGAAGGTCTTTTCCAACCATAATGACTCTATGATTCTATGATTAATGTTCCTAGGTAAAAGCAAAAGTTTTGAGAATATGAAAATGTCTGTCAGTCAATGTAAGGATAAATTTGAGAATGCTGCTAAGAAATGTACAGGACTGTACATGACTGTACAAACGGTACAGGAGAACCATTCAGATCCATTAAGAAAAAAAAAAGACGAAAAAATGTGATCCTATACTGCACCTCCCCAGAATGAGCTCCAAATCTCTGCCCAGTTGAGGATAATTTCACATCTTCCTTGGGCTCCTGTGCACAGGGATGTGGATGACTCCTCACCACAACGAGCTGGTACGGGCAGCTGAAGGCACCAGTGAAAACCATTAAAGCAGGTGCAAGGATGAAGCATGATCATCACACATGTTTTAAGAGAAAAACTTTGCAAAAGGACAAGACAGGGCCAGAAAATCTCCTACCACACTCCACAACAAAACACTTGTGCATACATCTAGTTCAGAGCTCATGACGCCTGGCCAACATTCGGAAAACAGCCTACAGGGCTTGGAATAGATTCCTGCTTCCCATCTTTGTTGTATACCGAGAAACCAGGGAAATAAATGAGGTGTGCATGTTTTAAAATTCCCCATACTGCAAGCAGCAACTTGTGGGAGTCAATGTAGGGGCCAAGATGCAGTGCTCTGGCACAGGCTCCTGGAGATCCAATAATAAAATAACAAGAGCTAGTCTGCATTTGAGACCGAATTTGCTCCCACTGGCCTTCCGCGACACTTCCCATTACATTTTAATACTTATGTACTGCAAAGAAAACTGCTCAGTGAGGGGCACGATGCTGCTGCAATGGAAAAGGCAGAGGCATCTCAGCACGCTCAGCGCACCGAGCAGGGACGGACAGATGGGAGAGTGTTGCAGCCCCACTCGGCTGAATTAAGATTTCATTGGAACTGAAGAAAAGATATCGTTTAAAAATTCAGAAAGGAAAAAAAAAAAAACAAAGAAAGGAAAGAAGAGCCTTGCACCAACCCCTCAATATCGCTGCGGCAGAGCAGGGAGGTTGGCAGAGGCCTCCTTGAGACGCATCCTACAATCCTGAAGCGGGTAGCGACCAGCATTCGATTAGAAGACAGACTTGGGTTTGTGATTACATTTGGAAATCTGTTTTTGCTCTTATTGAAAAAAAAATCAAAAATTTTCCCCAAATGTTATCTTATTATGTCCTCTGATGCTTTATTTGTACATCCTTTTGGTATAACATTTTGTAAAGGAATATTTGCTTCTGTAACATTGCCACTTTCAGCTTCAAGAACTGACACTGGGTACTGTCCCAGTTTTTATTCTTATGTTAAAATTCCCAAACCCACTTGATTTTTGCATAGGGTTTTTATATTTTTGAAAGTTCGGGTCCCAAATCTTTCTGCCCTTACCTTTCCCCTTCCCGTGTGAAGACTGTTGCAGCAAAATAAAAACAAAAAAATAAAAACAGAGGCTTCTTTTAAACATACAAGTGGGAACAAAACGTTATAGGCCATGATATTGTGCAATGTGACAGCTGAAAAAAAAAAACGAAAGAAAGGAAAGAAAATGAAGAAGTCTAGGCACTTCCCATAGCTTTTTATAGCTAGTTTATCTGTTTTTAATCCTGTACAGAGCAGAATGTTAAATTTCCTGTCATCTGTTTTCCAATAACTGAAAGCTTGGAAGTTTGTTTTACTCTATTAAACCTACTCATTAAGATATAGAGAGTTTGCACTCCACAGAGACATCTGTTCAGCTATAGAGTGAATTATTTATAACACGTTTAAAGGCATTATTGCTGTAAAATATTTAAATGTAGTTTAGCCTCTAAATCAAAGTCAATATAAAACAGACTAGGTTTTCCACAGGGATTTCCAAGATACACATATTCCCTTTCTATTCTGAAATCTTTCATTTAAGATTTCTATTTTTTTTAAGTAAGATAATGTCTATCTCTGAAAAGTCTTCCAATATGAAGTACACCTGTATTTTATTAGCGGGAAAAAAAGCACAGCTTTATTAATAGCAATTAAAAAGAAGAGACAAATCCCAGCAAAACAAAATATGTTTCATGTCTGCACAGCATTTCAGCATTACAGACAAGCAAATTTCACCATGAGCTATATATCATGTAGATTTACTTCAAATGACACTTCTTCCACAGCAATTCATATTTTCAACTGAGATTATTGTTTCAACCATTAATTAACTTTCTCAAGACTTATTTGGGATAATGACTGTATAAATTATGACTGAGGTTAAGAAAAAAAAGAAAAAAAAAAGTCTTGCTAGTTTCAGAGAGGTATCTGAAATGTTTTATGGAAGAGTACATTCTTGTTCTTATCAATTTGGCTTTGTATCTCATCAAGTTACTTATGCAAGTAGTGACTTCAAAGTATTTGTGTGGACAGGTTTTTAAAAGGTTCCCTTTCCTAAAGAAGGCAGCTACAAATATTTGTAGGCTGAAAAACAAGACCTAAGTAACTGAGTGAACAGCTAAATTATATTCAAATCCACTCAAACTTCTGGAAAGTTTAGTGTTCCCTTTCTTGATAAGATTAGGAACTACACAAACAATAAAATTCTTTGTGGTTTGCAGGTGTTTTATTTTTTTTTTTCTAAATACATGCACACGTTTACAAACACAGCTAACACTGAACTACATAAAAAGAAAATAAAAGCGTTAAGCCAGTGAGCACTTCTCACTGAAGGCCAGTAACGCGGTTGTAGCAAACGCTTTCCTGCAGCTGGACCATTGGTGTGGCCAAGGTCAGAGCAAGGCAATAGGAGATAGTTTCCACGTATGTTTATATAATCCCCATCCTCATTTAACAACAGCACAGAATGGACCCATTTGTGTTGCTGGAGCTAAACAAAGCCAGAATATTTTTAGAGTAACAGCATCCAACAAAATAATAGAGCTTTTTTTCCCCCTCTGATTAGAACAACACTAAACAACACTATTTTTTAAATGAACTCAATCCTACATGTCAACACTTTTTCATCGTTCTCACAGTTTTATCATATTCAACCTTTGGTACCTGGTAATAGAAATGCAGGGATTTATTTCTAAAAGCAAAATTTACCAGGCCGTTGCCTCTCACACTCTGTTTGGCCCTAACCAGAGCGACCTCATCTTATTTCTCCAGCATTGTGGTTTTTTCCCCATCAACGGCCACATGTGCAGGATGCTCAGCACCCGTCAGCGCCAAGTTCAGTGTCACCATCTCTCCATGCTCCTTCCTAGATCTGCAAGGTCCCATCCCTGGACACAGGAACCTCCGGATGTGCATCCTGGCTAGCGGCAGCGCTCCCAGTCATGGCCACCATGGGCACCTCCGACAGGCAAGGAGGCAAAAATTCCGGTTCCGGAACGAATTTGGTCCAAAGATGATTCTCACCCCACCAAACTCCATTTGCTGAAGAGAGTCACATTTTTAAGGCTTGCTGCATGCAAGATATACTCACTCCCTGCACCCCTTATAAAATAACACAACCCTGAAGATAAGAAGAAAAGTGATGCCTTTATACAGACCTTTATTCAAAGACCTTTACTGTAAACAGCGTAGGGCACAATACCTGCAAGCTTTTCCATTTAAAATTCCCACTGAAAGCCACTTGGACAAAATGTTACTGAAGACATTATTTGGCCCTTTGGACTTTTATCTGTTCAACATCTATGAGTGGGTTTCACTTATGACACACACACAAGATTACCCTACCTATGCCACAGTTAGCTAGGGTCCACTGATAATCTTACATAAGGATTTTGTGTGACAAAAGTTTATTAAATTACTATCACTAGAAACCTGGGTCTGACAAAATAAGGCTACCAAAGCTGGGCCAGTTGCCTAAAGCAGAAAATCTCGCTTGTCTTTTGACTTTAGTGGTCCCTAGGGAGCAGAAATGGTGTTATTAATTCAGTCATAAACTTCACGTTTCCTGACATTTGAATGTTCAGCTGTGGAAACTTTATTTAGCATCAGCGGAGGGGGTCTCTGCATGTATGTGCGTCAAACAGTGCAATGACAAGAACGGATTTGTACGTGAGATGCACATATACACACACACACACATACACATATAGCTGTGTATGTATTCTAGGCATACAAGATATCGTACAGTGACAGCTGAGAGAGACAGAAGCAGCAAACTGCAACTAAGGAAGGCAGGAAATGGAGGGAGATTCCAGCATTTGTAATGTGAAAGGAAGTGAGATATATCACACCCAATCCAAATTCTTTCATCTGGGAAATAGTATTTTTTCTTTTACAGTTAACTCAGATATTTGCATTTCTGCAGAAAAACAACTGAGATGTTAAATTCAATTTAAATATCTGGCACAAACAGACACCACACAACTACTTTTAGCTATATATGTAAAAAATATACTTCCCATCAACCCCGAGACAGAGGAGTAAATACTATTGCTTGCCTCCATATTATACTGAGCAAAATATAATAAAGAAAGCATCACTATTTGGTGAAGTCAAACTGAGGCCAGAGGTGAAAGTATATAAAAATTTTAATTTAGCCAATTGCAGCATACATAGCAATAGCCAAAGTCAACTGCTGGGACTTGACTGAAGAATCATAGAATCACAGAATCATAGAATGCCTAAGGTTGGAAGGGACCTCTAGAGGTCATCTAGTCCAACCCCCCTGCACACGCAGGGCCACTTAGAGCACATGGCACAGGGCAGCATCCCTGAAGATGCTTGAAGATCTCCAGGGAAGGAGACTCCACAACCTCTCTGGGCAGCCCGTTCCAGAAAACTCATACAAATAGGACATATGCAAACACTAGTATGATTGGAAACTCGAGCAAGGAAAAGTAAATTTAAAACAAGCTAGATGATAGAATTATTCATTTGTACTTCTGAGAGTAGCAAGCTATGTTACTGAACCAAGATGAAGTCAATATAAGGGCAGAGTAATTAGGACTGAACCACTGCATGTGATGGAGAGGAATCTCTGTATCAGAAAGAAATGATACAACTTGAGAGGCTGACTTGCTGTCAGAAGTAGAACTGCCACCAGTTAGCATTTGTCTTAGTAGGAAATGTTGCAATAATAAGGAATTATGATGAAAAACAGAATAAAAATTGCTCATACCGCCCTGGAGAGAGAGCAACATCAAAAGCACTAGCAGCCTATACAGAGACCATCTTGTTAAGTCAAACAGTATTATTTCCTTTCAAACTCTCAAATTCTGCATTATATACTGAGAGTCTATTCTAAATTTCTTTGTATATAATAGTCTCATTCTCCAAGATACATTTGGAAAGGATTTATAATGCATGTGGAAATCATTGTCCCAGGGTATTATTACAGTGACCTCTTTAGTAAGATTCAAAACAAGATTAGAAAGTCACTTGCTGTGAAAACAGAATTTGCAGATAGATCAAAGATGAATGTCACAAAGGTATCAGGGGAACAAGGCAGAAAAAACTGCACAAACGGGCAACTGCACTATGGGAATGTCATGAACCTTAATATTATTTATAAACTCTTGTTCCAGGCATGTCCTTTGCTTGATAATCTCACCCTCAGGTTAAAGGAGATTTCCCTGAGCAGCTTGTGAAAGGTCTCTTTCCTGTTTTACCATCCATCTCCATTTAAAAAAATGTCTACTTAGACTACCAAGGCAGTTACCAAAAGACCTCCAGGGTCTAACCTCACTGAATGAGAATTGTGCCACAGATTTCATGAAGCAAAGCATCAAAATGCTTAGCTGTTTATGATACCTAGAGAAAAAGTAGAATCGCACGGGGTGCTGCCAGCTACAGCCAAGCCGCGGCTTTGCAAGAGGAGCCACTGGGACAAACAGGACCTTCAGAAGATAAGGGAGATCCTTCAGGAAAGACAAAGTAGAGCTTCCTTTCACACACACGCACACAAAAGAACTTTCAAGCAGGACTGAACCCCCTGATTTATTGATTGATTTTATTTGTTTCAATCTCTTACGTAAGTGACCCGCATAAGCCGATTACTTGTGACCCTAAATGGAAGCGATGTGGAGTCCACAACATTTTGAAGAAGCAGAGTGGCATTTCAGTTGGATAACACAAATTACATGTAAACAAAATAAATCATCTAATCCCCAAGGCAAATCCGGGATCACCCAGACGCTGGCAACGCACCACGCACAAATCCCATTGTTCTGCACTTCGTGGAGCTGGAAGACAGGCAGGAACCAGGACCGACCAGGTGCTTGACAGGCGCACAGCGATTCCTTAGAAAGCGCAGGAATAAGGTGCAGCAGAGAAAGAGCCTACAGACGCTTCTCAAAAGTGTGTCTGATCTGGTTATATATGGTGAATAGTCTCCACTTTCTTTTCAAATAATAACCACTTCCAGACAGACTAATCTCCCCATCTAGAAAGCAAAGAACTTACAGAACTCTAAACTCACTGCTTCTGGTTGATCTGTAGTCTCTTACTCAATAAATAAAATAAAATAAAATAAAATAAAATAAAATAAAATAAAATAAAATAAAATAAAACAAAACAAAACAAAACAAAACAGAACAGAACAGAACAGATTGAGCAAAATGGTCCAACCTTTTTATTAGTGGCTAATCTTCATCGCTTCTAAAGCAAGGGAATTTTTAGCATCGAACCATTTGGCAGAGAGGACAGGACTCCAGGTACTTCCAGAGGAACGTGCATACAGCTAATGTGTGCACGTATTTATTGCAAGCATTATATTTATGGCAATGTGCTACTGTGCTCTGTGTTATCTATATGAACACAGAGACAAACACTAAACAGAGACAAATGAACTGAATTCTGGACTCCTATGGACTTCCGCAGTAATTTGTGTAAATGATGAAAGCATCTATCTTAATTTCCTCCCCATCAGCAATACAAATCCAGGTTCAATAGTGAAAATGAAAATTCCAACCATCTCCGGTGCTCATATCCTGGACAACGAAGGTGATTTGAACAGCTGATATTTTTCCTGCAGAGGCTGTGCTTTATTGTGGGTCACATTGTACTTGTATGTTAAGCATGCTTTAAATTGGTTGCTGTATTGCGTGGGATTTTTTGAGTTCGTTATCCTGTGATGTGAGGCTGCTCATTCTCATAAAGTATGCTGTGCCAGAATAATTTTATGGATGGCATTGATAAGGGTTGATTTTCTTACCGTATAAAATCTCAGCAGAATCTATCTCAGGGACTCCTAGTTTATGCTCTTGGAGTGCCATCTAACTGACTTACGTAGACTGCTTACAATTTTCTAATATTTTAATAAAACTTTTTGGCATAATAGTGGTAACTTATCTCATTAGAAGTAACAAGACACACTAAACACTAGCACAATGAGGAGAATGGCAAATGCCAAACATAAAACTGTGTTAGACTTTCAGGGAAGACAAAGGAATGTGCAGTGAGCTGAGTTGGCTGCCCATCCTTATTAAACAACCAAGGAGCTGTTTAGTATCCCACCAAGTGCAATATAAAGAATTAAAATGCAAACCAGAAACAAAGGGTACTGCAGTTCTGCATGCAATTTCAGGCTCTCTGCAGATGAGGACAGCACCTCCAGCTCTTCCAGCTTCTTCTTGGAAGCCTTGTGAGTTGCATAACCCATCCTACACCCTCTGCTCCTGTTCCTCCCATCATAGTGTCACTGGGAGCCATCAGTACTTCTCAGTACTTCTTGTTAGCATTTTTGCAGCAATGGCTCTCATTGCTTTCTTCTCCTTTCCTGGTGGCAGATGTGCTTAAGCTCCTAGGCAAAGTGGCTGCCTTCCACACCCCTAAGAGCCTGCAGAGATACTCGAGTTCAACATGTTTCTTCCTTCATTGAAAGAAACAATTTTCTCCAACTTCATTTCTTCCTGGCAAGCTGTATCATTTTTATATCCTTCCTTGTTCATCTGCACACTAGGCTGTCTCGGACTGCAGGTGTGAGCCCACAAGACAGTGGGGCATATCAGAGCAAGACTACTGCTGAAAGCTTTATTTTATTAAAACTTTGCCTTCAAAGTCTAAAGTAAATATGACATTTCTTCTCCCTGAAAAGCAGTGGGTGGGATAAGGTATATCAACAGAGCCTTCAGTGCTGATCTCCATTCTTTAATCTGCTACAGTGTGGGCAACCCACTAAGGACACTGCAATGAAGTAAAGAAAGGCAGAAGTCAACAAGTTCTGGAGCGGAGATGATAAGGAGAGGGAACTGCTGCACAGACCCTAAGGATGTTTCTTCACATTCTGCAGAATTTGGGGCTTCTCCTTTCACGTTCATTGGCTGTCTGTCAGAACAGGGACTTCTTGCCTTTGGACAGAAACTTTGGTCAAAACCATAATGAATGTGAGGGGAAGGACATACTGCCTTGCCATTCCTCTGTTCCCATTGCTCATGGGCATTTATGATGCCACCTGCAAACAAGTCCCAAAACAAGTCCTGTGGACAAATTAGAAAATGTCTCCTAGCATGTCTGGTGGAATAGCTTGCTGATAGCCACCTGAATCCTCCCAAAGGGAAATCTCTCCCCTCAGGGCCTCCTCTTGCCCTTCGTTTCTCCCAGTTTTAAGGGAACAGTATCCAGGAGGGATCAGTGAGTACAGCTCTTGGGACACTGCCATGTGCCTGGTCAGTCTCCACACAGCAAAGAGAGGAAACTGCTTTCATTGCTCTTTGCTGTGCCTCTGTTTAGCACCTTTGCCTTTTACTATTTTTGTTTCAGCCCTCAATTTGCTTCTGGCAAGGAATCCCAGGCCTGCAGTGTGTGTTTCTGCTGCGATGGGTGTTCCTGCTACGGATGCCAACCATGTGCTTCCTTAAACCTGATTCTGAGGCTTAAGTGGAACGCAGCTAACCCCCGTGGCCAGCTGGCTGGGTACCGGAGCACATTCTTGGCACGGCAGACCGTGTGCGACGACGGCTGCAAGTCTGGAGCCAGCGAGCGCTACGTTGGCAGCCTGGGGCCAGCTGAGTGGAAAACAGCAAAGCAGGTGACACCAAGTGCCGCCATCTCCCGTGCTGTAGAGGGCAGGGAGGAGTCTGCATGGAAAGACCCAAGACCAAGGAATGGGAAGTTAGGGGAACATCTGTACAGAACTATTTGCTTTCGTGCCTAGTTTCTTCCAGATGTGCTGCAACCACAAAGCACGGAGCCAGGGTGGGAAGGATAAGGACAGCTGAGCTGGCCACATGCTAGAAAGCTGAGCAGCACTTGTGCGCTCGGACCACATTCAGTCAGGAAAGGACACAGATTTTCCATGGAGATAACAGCGGCTTGAGAAACCGCACAAAATCCATAAATGCATGTAGGATCCAGTTTCAACTACTGAACAAAACAGTGTCTGCCCTGGAATTTATAAATGCAAACCATTCCTCTGTGCTTTACATCTCTTCATAAATGAGAAATACAAGCAGCTTTTGATCTAATTGCTTAAGTGCTTAGAAACATTTATTATTAATGTAGGTTATACATTCAAAGTAGGACAATTAATGGCTTCATGTATAGGGCAAAATTTAACAGCTGCTATTAATTATGCCTATAGTAGCCTCAGACTGTCAGAAGCAATTCATGTTTTTATCTGCACAGAGACATCCTTTAGGTTATATGGACAAATAGTAACGACGCCATTACTCTTAATCAAGTCAAACATTTTATATTCATATAACAAACACAGAAAAGAAGGACATGCTGGTTAGAGTGCTATATCTTTTCTAAAACAATTTTGTGTAATTTCAATTCCAGCATACCTTAGAAAGGTATGTCTTTTTAAGGATGACAAGGAACTAATGACACTAATGACATTAGGGGAAGTCTTGTACAAGGGACTGTTGCAAAAGACATTCAGAAAACTTCTGCTGAATACTATGGATGGTTCTGATCCTTTCAACTGATGAAAAATTGAACTCAGACAGAACTGGCACTAAGTCTTTTACCATGAACTGGAACTGAGCAAATCTATCGAGCAGAGCACACTGTTTAGAACCCCCAAAAGAGATGCCAAGGACTGCACTATCAGCGCTGCCTACAGTTCATCATCCAAATGTCCTAGTGTAAGTGTCATGTACAGAAAAAATGATTTAAGCTATTGCATACTGCTGGCACAGAACCAATATATAAACCAGCCTTAGATAAAGCTGGTCTGGAAACTAGGAGAACTCTCTAACAAAAGACAAGTGTGACTCCAAAACTCTATCCTGATAGATGTTGAGAAACTGCTGGGCTGAACATGTATTTTGATAGCAGAGAATGTATTACTACTGCTTGTCATGACTGTGAGAACACATAAATGAACTCAGTAAACCAGAAGGTCCATTCAGTACAGGTACATTCCCAAGAGCAACTGGAGAGGAAATGCATCTTTTCCACCCTCATCTGTATTTATTTGCTAAGTATCTGGCAGAGAATAGTCAGGCCAGCCCCAAGCTGCTCGATGTAGGAGCACAGTGATCAAAACTAGTTGCCACGTAGGCTATAGACAAGCAGAAGTTTCATATTTCATGTGCCCAATCCACCTCTCGCAACAATCTTCCATTGGCATATCCCCATGCTGCCACTACATTAGCAAAGTTAATGAGACTAATACCAGCATCAACCCCTAGGATTTGTAGTAGTTCCTCTGAGGTCTTCTCAGTAGCCTAACTTTTCCTCATATCAGGATTTCTGATATGGACTTTACGTTTGCAAAATAGAATAGAAATTGTTCTACTTCGGAGAGGCTTTTAGAATGGAAGGAGGCATATGGGGAAATGCAGAGAGTGGAATAGAGCTACTTCAAGCCTTTTCCTCTCCAAGTAGTTCCACAGAAATTACCTGAGAATTTATACTGAGAGGTGTTACGGGGCTTCCCCTTTGAAGTGGGTCCTTGGTGGACATTTCCTTGTAAGTGGGGCCATCCCTATGTCTGAGGGTCCGGGGAGGTTATGGAGAAGTGCAGCAGTGTAGACACCAGCACCTCAACTTCTGACAATCCAGAGATCACTGTATTCCCTACAACCTTTGAGAGGAGTTGCTTTCCTACATCCAATACCACCTGCCCACACCGCGGGAAAGGAGCAGGATCAATTACAGAATATGGGACAGTTTCAGGAGGAAAAAAAATCACACATTTCTGTAATCAAATGAAAACAACTTGCAAGGAGGAGCAGGCAAGTTTCAGAAAGGTTTTTTTACTGTGTTTCTTTCTAATGTGATTATCCAAATCACATCAGCCTGAGAATCCAGGCAAAAAACTTCATGAGAATATTCATTTCTACGAAGAAGTAATAGCTCACAGTGAGTTATTTTTAAATAGTTTAAAGCTTTATCCTTTTATGAGGAGCTTAACTTCATTATATTTATTTACTAGGCAGAACCATTCATATTATGACTGAGGGCTGTGCTGCCCTCCAGAGGGACCTGGACAGACTGGACAACTGGGCGGAGAGAAACCTCATGAAATTCAACAAGGCCAAGTGCACGGTC